>SJYC01105163.1:0-28734 GCA_006408675.1 Madoqua kirkii
TCCCTCAACTTTTAAAACACTGGCCTATTGTGTGCTTATTTATTTTAAACTGATTAATTACCATGTCTTCTATTTCCAGAAATGCTCTATCAGTTAAGCCATAAAGCCACATCCTGCTCCAAGGCTACCCAAGCAAATCATCTGATAAGGTTCTGCGTCGGTAACCAAACAACACTGGATGGTCAACTGCAAAGGCTTCCTCACTTGGTGCAGCGGGGTGAGAGGGAAGTGAACACTGTGCTCTGATAGAGGCAGAGAGAGTGTGGGAAACAGAACACGGCAAGAGGCTGAGATTAATGATGAAGGAGGAAAAATCCTGAAACTTACAACGGAGGTAAACAGACCTGATTTACGCTAAAAAATGATGCAAAGACACCTAGGACAGTTAACATCACTGACAGAAATGGAAATGAGACTCATTCCCTTAGTCTTCAGTGGTGAACGCTTATTATCAGTTGTGAAATGGATCTTCAACCTTCATCCGCTTCACAGTGCTGACGGAGATGAACTGAGTGTAGGAAAAGCCATGGGCCCCTTCTGCAGTGAGACGACATGGGGTGTCCACCCTCTGCAGCGTGGAGGTCTCACCGCTACCTGTGTACCAAGTTCCCCAGGGGGCTGCAGGGACCCCTCCCCAGGAGCAGGGCCTCAACAGGCCAGGGGATTCAAGGATAAAAACAGGACAGTGTGGCGGCTCTGGCCTTCTAGGCTCTTAAGGGCTCCTTGAGAGAAAGGCAGCCGGGAAAAACACACTACTGATAAACGAACAGCTTCAATTATAAACCATGGTGAGGACCATAAAGGGAAAGAAACAAGGTGCCCTGATAGGAAGGAAGAAGGAAAAAATCTGCTGGTAGATGCGAAGGCTAGTAGAGGGGGCCTCTCAGAGGAAAGACCACCCACGAAGAGGCAGCGGTGGGGGGAAGGGTGCGCTCGACTTGCTGAGGAACAAGGAGTGGGGGGGTAAGTATATACAAACATGGGGGTGGTGGTGGAGGGGAGGGCAGGACCTTCACCATCATGCTGAGCTCTGGGGCTGGGCTGGGACAGAAAATCCAAGTTATTCTAGATCCAATGGGGGCACACCCCTGCCAGGTTTTAAGCACAGAAGGTGAATTTAAGTTCTGAGAAAAGAACACAACGCTGTGTGAGAAGTCAGGAGAGAAGGGGCTGGTCCAGCTCGGCCGGAGACTGCTCCTTCGGCCCCAGAGTTCCAGTCTGAGAGACAGGCAGGGCCCTCTCGGCCTCGCCAAGCCCACTCCCCAGGTTCGGAGGAACCCTTCTGGGGTCTGCCAAAGCCCCTTTAAAAGCACTAGGGCAAGGGACTCCCCACCGCTGAGCGTGTGAGTAGCTCACCAGAGCTTATCAAGTTCACTGCTGCCTCCTCGCCCAGCACAGCCCAGCCCCACGGCCAGGAGAGGACCAAGCACCTCCTCTAACCCATCCTTGCTGGACTGCCTGTGTTCCCAGGACTGAGTAGGCAGTGATTTCCCCCACGACAAAGTTCAAAGAGCAAGGTGCACACAAAACTCCACGTGTGGCAGGGACCCTTCCTGGCCTGGGGCGAGGGGGGTGGGCAGGTTGGGGCCTCCGCCCGGCTGATGGGTGCACTGTAACTTGGGTTCAGAACCTTCCCCAAGAGAGTCAGCAGTCACAGGGCAGAAGCCAAAGGTGGGAGCTCACAAATAAAAAGGAAGTCGGATGAGCCAGGGAGCAGAGCAGGGCTCCTCTCTCTTTTCCACTTTAGAGCAATGGTCCCCAACATTTTTGGCCCTGGGGACCAGTTTCATGGAAGCCAATGTCTTGGCGGTTGGGAGGGGTGGAGGGTGTTAACACAAGCAATGGGGGCTGGAGGGGGCAGAGCGGGCACGTGCTTGTAAAATACAGATGAAACTTTGCTCACCCACTGCTCATCTCTGGGTGTGTGGCCTGCAGAACCTCAGCTTTGGAAGAAGTCACTATCCTGTGTGGGAGGGGCTGGCCCACCTGAATCCCTGTGTAATACATGGGCCCTGGCACCAGACCAGCCACCAACAAGATATTCTTTTTTTTTTTTCTGATGAGTATAAATAAGAACTATTTTTTGTTCACCCTAATACGCCCTCTTGGGTTTGAAGACAAAAACAACAGTGAAAAAGTTAAAAACCATTTGTTGTTGCTCAGGATCTCTAATCACTGTATTCATATCCTCATAAAATATATGCAAATCTCAGGTCACCTAGATTCTTAACATTTTCAAATCCTTTCCTAAGATTTCCCTATTTAAAAAGTTCAAACCTATTTGGATTTTTGTCGAGTTGGATGTAATTTGGTTATTTATTTATTTTTACTTAAAAAACTACTTATTCATTTGGCTGCATTGGGTCTTTCTTAGCTGTGATACTCGAGATCTTTAGTTGCAGCCTGTGGGATCTAGTTCCCTCACCAGGGATTGAACCTGATGCCCCTGCATCGACAGCATGGAGTCTTGGCCACTGGACCACCAGGGAAGTTCCCTAATTTGCTTGTTCTTATTTCTGTTGAGTTACTCAAAGGACTCTCAATATAATGCACTGACATTACGACACAGGGTTTTGACAATTAAGGAAATAAATGGCAGGATCTTTGTTAACCTTACTAAGTGTTACTCAGTTGTGTCTGACTCTTGGGACAGGCTGTAGCCTGCCAGGCTCCTCTGTCCATGGAATTCTCGAAGGTAAGAATACTGGAGTGGGTTGCTTTTTCCTTCTCCAGGGGATCTTCCTGACCTAGGGATCGAATCCAGGTCTCCTGCACTGCAGGCAGAATTCTTTACTGTCTGAGCCACCAGGGAAGCTCAACCTTACTAAAAAAAAAGAAAGTCAAAGTTGCTCAGTCATGTCTGACTCTTTGTGACTGTATAGTCCATGGAATTCTCCAGGCCGGAATACTGGAGTGTGTAGCCTTTCCCTTCTTCAGTGGATCTTCCCAGGGATGGAACCCAGGTCTCCCGCATTGTAGGCAGATTCTTTACTGAGCTGAGCCACCAGGGAAGCCCAAGAATAAGGGAATGGGTAGCCTACCCCTTCTCCACGGGATCTTCCTGACCCAGGAATCGAAATGGGGTCTCTTGGATTGCAGGCAGATTCTTTACCAGATGAGCTATCTGGGAAACCCAACCTTACTAAAGATCACAGTTATTTTTGTGGAGTTCCTGAAAAATGACCTGCATCTCTGTTAAACTTCAGCTTTCTGGCGTTTCCTGGCTGTTCTCCTTTCCCCAGTTTCAGCACCCTACCTGGTTGAACAACAAATTCTTTCCCATCGACGTCTTATATGGCGTCTCATGTATACCAGCACACAGCCCCTGCCCAGACCATGCAGCTGATACAGCCAAGGTGCTTCAGCCATCCTTACCTTTCTGGAATGATCAGATGTAAGCTACTCTGCCCCATTTTCAGAATAAACCCTGTAGCCTTCGTGTTTAAACAAATGGTGGGTCTAAGAGGTCGGTTTCAGAAGTGGCAGAACTCTCACCAGCCCCCACGCACTCGCCCTCCCCGGCCTGGGAGAACAGGGCACAAGGTCCCACACACGGTACCTTGACTCTGGCAGTTCCCGTCTTTATCGAACTCCTCTTTACTCTCATAATCCATGTCTTCCAGCTTGAGCTCACTCCCCTCAGGATATGAAGGGAGACCTTGGTTCCCTTCTGTGTTCTCTTTCCAGGGTTCCTTCAACAGTTCCTGCTTCACCTGGAACAGCTCGGGTGGGACAGCAGTGGGCTCGCCCCTCATTGTGACATTATTGGCTCTGCTTGTGAAGGGGTCTGGGGGGTAAGCCTGGGGTTTCTCCACTTCAAACTCGTCCTTCTCGAGGCCGCGTGCCCACCTCTCCATGTGTCTGCAGTGACACTGACAAGCTGTGGGAAGGAAAGGGCCCTGCGGCCCAGGAGGCTGGCTTCTGGCCCCCGTGCTCCCTCTCTTGGCTTCCTCCGTGAGGAAGCTGGCCAGGCCCTGCTCTCCTGCCATGCGGGTGGTGGGCTCGCTGAGAGGCGACGCTGCGAGCCTTTCCTGCCTGTCTGCGGCCAGCTCGAGACTCTCCTCCTCATTGTCGTCCTCGTCGTCCTCGTCGTCGCTGTGGTTTGGACCCAAAACCAATTTCTTTCTAAGCTTTTGCTTTCTAGTAAGTCGATTAGCTGCTGGTCTGATGACACATTTCTTCTGGAGTCGCAGACACTCAGGTTGCACATGTCGACGAACCCGCTCTCGTTCCCTGGGTCCAAGGAAGGGGAGGCAAAGCAGTTGGAGTCCAGCGGCCTGACGCTTTCAGGTCTTGGCCCTGCCTCGCTGCAGCCGAGTTCCCCTTCCTTTGAAAGAGACATCAACAGGTGTTTCTCATTTTTAATGTTCATCTGAGCTACTCCTGCTTCTAAAGTTTCCATAAAAGATGGGTCTGAGGCTATTTTTGCCTCATGGCCCCGGGGCTGGCAGTTTCCGTCTCTGCCTGCGGAGATGGCCGCGGTGTCTTGCTTGGACTCAGTACTGGCACCCGTGTTGCCCTGAAAAGGGCCTGGCTCCTGGCTTAGCGCTTTCTTCCCATACATCATGGTCTCCAAGGACCCAGGCAGCAGACTCTCATCATGGGTGAGGGAAAGGACATCTTGAGTTTTAGAAATGAAGCTTTCACAGGTCATGTCAGATAAGCTGCCCCTGGGCGGACCAAGGTGGTCATCTCTACCTTCGATTTTCATGAGCTTCTCGGGTTCGTTTTCAAGGGACTCGGAAGTCCGGCTCATGTGCGGACTATAGGCCAGAGACTCGTACAGTTTGGAGTTGGTCTGGTACAGGCAACAGAGACTCTCTGGGGTCTGGGGGTCGGGTCTTTTGTGCTGGGCGTAGTTCCTGTAGGCATCCAAGAAGGACAGCTGGGGGTCGGTCATGACGTAGTAGTCAGTGCGGTTCAGGCCGTGCTTGGCGGTGCCGATCAGCAGGTCGCGGTCATGCTTCCCACACTCCCACCAGACGGGCAGGTAGAGGCTGGGCCTGCACAGCTGCAGGCGTTCGTGCAGCTGAGGACATGTGAGCACCTGCTCCCGGACCTTCCGCAACAGCTCGATGCGGTACAACGTTCTCGCGGCCCGCTCTTCAGTGATGGGTTCCACGTAGATGCTGGGATCTGGGGGGCCTGCGAGGGAAAACACAGCACCCGTCACTTAAGGGGAGGTCCTTGATACCCCTGCCCACCTGAGCCCCTGTGCCCTTGATCTTATAGTTTGACCACCTGGCCCTCAGCAAGGCAGGGCCTAGTGGCCCCTCAAAGATAAAAAGCTGAAGCAGGAGGGAAAGATTTTATGAAACCTGGACAGACCCACTGAGGGTAAAAGGCGATCATGAACACTCCAGCTCTGTTACTTCCTGATCACTAGGTGTGTACTAAGCGCTTTCTCACTGGATACTTTACGAACACTGTTTAGATCTCACAAAATCTCTAGCTACATCATCCTCCTCGTGTGAGGATGAGGAAAGAGGCTCGGACAGGCCGACTTGCTCAAGGTTCCGAACCAGAATGCCAGTTTAGGTCTTGTCGGTGTGACTCTGAGATTCAGTCTATGCAGCTCCCTGGTTTTACTGAAAACTGGCCGACTGTGCCACCTGGGGGCAAAAGGTGGGGTGTCAGAACATGCTGCCGTCAGCCCAGAACCCACGCTGAGTAGGCTAGACGTTTGTTTCCGCTTTTTCTAGAACGCAGTACTATGGTCCAGAGTGAGTGAGTCCATCACGACGAGACTGAAGAGAGGCCGGACGGTGTCTTGCTTGGACTCAGTACTGGCACCCGTGTTGCCCTGAAAAGGGCCTGGCTCCTGGCTTAGCGCTTTCTTCCCATACATCATGGTCTCCAAGGACCCAGGCAGCAGACTCTCATCATGGGTGAGGGAAAGGACATCTTGAGTTTTAGAAATGAAGCTTTCACAGGTCATGTCAGATAAGCTGCCCCTGGGCGGACCAAGGTGGTCATCTCTACCTTCGATTTTCATGAGCTTCTCGGGTTCGTTTTCAAGGGACTCGGAAGTCCGGCTCATGTGCGGACTATAGGCCAGAGACTCGTACAGTTTGGAGTTGGTCTGGTACAGGCAACAGAGACTCTCTGGGGTCTGGGGGTCGGGTCTTTTGTGCTGGGCGTAGTTCCTGTAGGCATCCAAGAAGGACAGCTGGGGGTCGGTCATGACGTAGTAGTCAGTGCGGTTCAGGCCGTGCTTGGCGGTGCCGATCAGCAGGTCGCGGTCATGCTTCCCACACTCCCACCAGACGGGCAGGTAGAGGCTGGGCCTGCACAGCTGCAGGCGTTCGTGCAGCTGAGGACATGTGAGCACCTGCTCCCGGACCTTCCGCAACAGCTCGATGCGGTACAACGTTCTCGCGGCCCGCTCTTCAGTGATGGGTTCCACGTAGATGCTGGGATCTGGGGGGCCTGCGAGGGAAAACACAGCACCCGTCACTTAAGGGGAGGTCCTTGATACCCCTGCCCACCTGAGCCCCTGTGCCCTTGATCTTATAGTTTGACCACCTGGCCCTCAGCAAGGCAGGGCCTTAGTGGCCCCTCAAAGATAAAAAGCTGAAGCAGGAGGGAAAGATTTTATGAAACCTGGACAGACCCACTGAGGGTAAAAGGCGATCATGAACACTCCAGCTCTGTTACTTCCTGATCACTAGGTGTGTACTAAGCGCTTTCTCACTGGATACTTTACGAACACTGTTTAGATCTCACAAAACCTCTAGCTACATCATCCTCCTCGTGTGAGGATGAGGAAAGAGGCTCGGACAGGCCGACTTGCTCAAGTTCCGAACCAGAATGCCAGTTTAGGTCTTGTCGGTGTGACTCTGAGATTCAGTCTATGCAGCTCCCTGGTTTTACTGAAAACTGGCCGACTGTGCCACCTGGGGGCAAAAGGTGGGGTGTCAGAACATGCTGCCGTCAGCCCAGAACCCACGCTGAGTAGGCTAGACGTTTGTTTCCGCTTTTTCTAGAACGCAGTACTATGGTCCAGAGTGAGTGAGTCCATCACGACGAGACTGAAGAGAGGCCGGAGGGAAAGCTGGTGCAAATTCCCACCAGGAAGAAATTTCTCAGAAGGGGCCTCCCTGGAGCACAGGAAGTTTAAATGACAGTCCCATATTTTCCGTGGCTACAAGTCAACACACGAGAAAACATTTAAGATTTAGTCTGAGCAAAGTGCGGAGCTCACAGCAGGCTAAATCTCTATGAGGCTGAAAAAAGAAAACATTTCTGTGGCATTTTAATCTGAATTTCAATTTTTTGTGGAGTTACATCATTTTGGGAGAGAGATTT
Source organism: Madoqua kirkii (assembly GCA_006408675.1). Classification (NCBI taxonomy): domain Eukaryota; kingdom Metazoa; phylum Chordata; class Mammalia; order Artiodactyla; family Bovidae; genus Madoqua; species Madoqua kirkii. Next base: position 7,309 of record SJYC01105163.1, read on the forward strand.
TATTTTATGAGGGTGGGCTCAATTAGAAGTTTGTGGGTTTGGGAAAACCCACTTTATCTGAATTCTCCACATAGTCTCCATGTCTATAGCTATGACTAAAGCAACTCTCTACCCTGAAAATAAGATTTTACCCTCTCTGTCCCCCTGGGAATAGAGTGACAGAGCATCCTCACCACTATCCTTCCAGGCTGGCAGACGACAGACGCTGCGGCACATGGACACGAAGCTATAGAAATAGTGCTCCAGGCTCTCGTCCGACTTCTTGTCCAGACGGGAAATGACGCGGAACTGTGTCCAGTCAAAGGTTTTCTTCTCTTGATCGTAAATGACACCAAAGGAAGACACTGTTCTGTAAAAGTCGGCTTGCTCCCTCCTTGTCCACCTAGAGACAGAATCAGAAAGGAGAGGGAGCAGTTTTCCCTTTTTGCTTTTTTGGTTGTTGAAGAGTTTAAAACAACTACTTACTGAGTGCCTAGGTGGAGAGTCTGCAAGGTTCACAGAGCAGGCAGAAAGTGTCTATTTTATTGTTTAAGTTGGGAGGAGTCACTTATAACAAAAACAGCCCATCGGCCTACCCCCGCCTGCAAATCATGTGTGCCTGCTTAATATCTCTTGACTTACCAGTTTCAGAAATTACCCAGTTCATTTCCTCTTGCGGGAGATAAAGATTTTTAATATAAAAATACTCTGTAGGCTTAAATATTCTGCCCATGACAACAGAGAATCATAGAATCCTGGAGGATTATATGAGGATTCTGTTACAATCATAGAATCTTGGAGGGATCTTTTGGACCATTAAATTCACTTCCTTCATTTTACAGATGGAGAAGCTGGTCTGGAGTGAGGCAGGGTCTCCCCTGGTCACACACCTCCCTGACTTTCATCTCACACGGGCTTTCTTCCTGGTCTTAATGTAAGTTGATGGGTGATCTTTTCTAGGACACAAAGGCTCTCTAGATTTTATACCCTGCAGGACTAAAATAATGACTTAAGGGAAATGGATTATTATTTCCCACCAGTCTTTACCAGGAGCTCTTGGGCACGGTACTTGCTGCCCCCAGAGAGACTCAAGCTAGAAGTGGGGTGAGGGGTCAGTGGAGGAGTGAGAATAAGGGAGGCAGCGGCTCTGGTTCTCTCTTTGGAGCCAGATGAGAGAACTCTTCTCCCTGAATTACTAAATTTTGTAAAGCCAGGAGTATAGAGAAGTAATTGAACTCACTATGTGGTATTTCAATTCACTAGATGTTATAGTAAAAGGATGGAGATATAAAGACCCCACTCTAAAGGAAATCAGTCCTGAATATTCATTGGAAGGACTTATGCTGAAGCTGAAACTCTAATACATTGCCCACATGATGCGAAGAGCCAACTCGTTAGAAAAGACTGATGCTGGGAAAGATTGAAGGCAGGAGAAGAAACAGACAACAGAGGATGAGATGGTTGGATGGCATCACCGACTCAATGGACATGAGTTTGAGCAAGCTCCAGGGGAGATGGACAGGGAAGCCTGGCGTGCTGCAGTCCACGGGGTCGCAAAGAGTCAGACACAACTGAGGGACTGGACTGAAGTGACTCAAAGAACATGAGCTTCAGTCATCCATTCTCGTGGCCTCATCCCCAGTCTGTGCTGACCTTAACTCTCAGATGGACAAGTACCTCCTTCTTCCTTCCTTCCTTCTGGGCTGGCATTTTATGGTAGTCATTGCTCTAATAGGCTTGATAAGGACTGCTGGCTACAATAAGACCACTTCAATGAACGCTATTCATTTTTCTGATGAACGAATATGACCTGATGGATATGTTTAAATCACATCCCCAGAGACTGGGGTCCTATTCACACATGTCTGGGAATTGTGAAGAGAGGATGTCCTAGATCTCACTGGATTCCTGGGCCAGCATGACATCACCACTGAGGTTGGATTTTACACACTCTAGAGACAGCTTAACTCCACACGAAAACATCAGACACACTTGCCCTCCAGCTGCCGGTGGTTCCCTGGTCACCTTTACCCAGTGGGCAGCTCAGCATGCCCTCCTGACTGCTGGCTTTTACCTCTTTTGGGCTTCTTTGTTGATGAGCTCCATCTCTGAGGACCTCCGGAACATCTCTTCTTGGACCCAGTAGCCCTGGTTTCCGAGTCCCAGGACTTCAGGCCGGCAGAGCTCCCTGCGGTTACAGCGCTGGTAAATGGTGACCAGACGTCGGAGACGAGCAGTGAGTGCGGACGAAACCGGCCAGGGTGATTTGTCTGGGTCGGAGCCATCCTGGGCTTCAAACATCAGTGAGGATATTAGTATTTATAGGCAGAACTAAGACTGTGGTGACTGGGTTTTTTGGTGGTGGCTCTTCCCCTTTTAAAGAAAACTAAAGCAGACTTTGTAACTTAATGGAAGCAGCTGACATCTAACCGCTTGGGAGCCAGGCACAGCTCGAAGGGCTGCAATAGTGCTTCAGAAACAGCTTTGGGTGTGGTGGGCTGTTCTCTCTCAGATACAAGTGTGCCTGTTTGTGGGGGCAGAATGGACTCGAGGGCCTTGCTCTAAGGTATCGGAGTAGGTGGACCCACTGAGGCCATCTCTAGAACTACGGGTTTTTGTGTGACTGGGCTTCCTAAGCACCAAAGCCTCTAATTAAGTCTGGATTCAGAAAAATAATCAAAAGGACAAACCAAATACTTCTAACTTTTCTAAAAAGAGAGAGAAAAAAAAGAAAATCACTGAAACCATGATTCGTTTTCATCCTCAGAATCCATCCTGACTTTCATTTCACTGCCAGGCAGAGGATGCTGGCCGGAGTCACATTAAAGCTCCATGTGCGACTCCAGCAGAGTTTGGTGAAGGTCAACTTTATTGGCTTTTAAAAATAGCCTCTTTAAAAAAACAGGCTCCTTAAAAAACAGCATTTAAAAAAAATTACACATGAACTCCAGGATAACTACAAATGGATATCTTATTTCTCTTTGTCTTCAGAAGGAAACAGTCTCACCTGCCCGGGTGTCATCCTTCTTTTCAGCAAAAAGGCCATCACCTCCGTCACTGGAACTCTCCTAGGGACAAATGAAGCCGAGTCATCAGCAAAACTGCGGCTCAGACACCCAGTCCCTGTACAGAAGGAGTAAAGATGTACAGGCAACATCTCCTGCCCAGGAACATCTCAAAGATCAAGATGGTCCCTGATGAATAAAGCTTAAGCTATGCATAGTCTTCAAAGAGCCAGAAAGCAGTTTATTTAAAATAAGCATTGTTTCCCCCCTGGAACTGTGTGGAATGATTCTGCTTGTAGAGAGAATGAGCTTGAAGAACGGCGAACGGGCATGCTCCCCCTGGCAAGTACATTTTACACACACTACTTTAATTGTGAGCTTAAATATTTGCTTTACCGTCGTTGCCTGCAGTCTAATACTGTCACTTCGTAAAGCACGTGCCTGTGTCGTTGGATTTTTGCTGTGGGAAAGTGTCACACTCATGTTCATTATGCTGCATGTACTTCACAGCAAGCGACACTATTTTCCTAAAACACGACTGCTCCAGACGGGGGACCTGATGGCACAGAACTCCAGCAATTTAAAATTAAAATCACGAGCTGAGGCTCAGAAGCTCAAGCGGTATCACAGGCACGGAGCTTATCCAAGTCAAAGTATATGTCAAGCTGGCTCTAATGGATTCCTCTCCAAAGGCGTGCTTGGTCTCAGGAAGTTAACTTCAAAGGCTCCTCACACACAAGCACGTGGGAGTTTGGGGAAGGACAAAGAGATAGCACTAGTTTTCAACTAGACTCAGTTTTTAACACGAAAACTTATTTATTTATTTTTTACTGAAGTAAAGTGGACTTAACAGTATTAATCAGGTATACAACACAGTGATTTGATATCTTTGTACATTACAAAATGATCCCCACCGTGAGTGTATCTGTCACCAGGCAGTTATTCCAATATTCCTGACTACGTTCCCCATGCGGTAGGTTCCCCCTATTCACATCCCCGTGACTTATTTTATAAACGGAAGTTTGTGCCTCTTAATCTCCTTTACGTAGTTCACCCATTTTTTCCCGCCTAACGTACTGTGCTTCTGACGAGCATCTTAAGACCTGACTGATAGGTGAGAATCACCCCCAGATTCATGACTGCGGCCATGAGGGAGCACAGGGCCAGATCAGAAGAAGGTCTAGCAATCCACAGCCTGTTGATGGTTTTTGTGTGGCTCTTGAGTTAAGAACGGGGTTTATATTGGAGTAGGAGGAAGGGAGGGGGCAGGAGGAAAAGGAGAAGAAAGAGGCAAAGGAGAAGATGTGACGAAGACTCTACTGGTCCCCAGGCCTAAGATATTTACTGTCTGGTCCTTTACAGAAAACTGGGACCCACAGCCCAGGAGAGCTGTAATCTCGGGTCAGGAGTGATGGACAGATACCGACAACTGGTGATACTTAAAAGCCAGACCTCTCTCCTGGGCCCTTAATACCATGGAAGCACCTGAAAGAGAAAACCTTGAGAGGGCAGAGGAGCAGGCATACGGGTAATTGCTGACGTTAACGAGAACTGCATGTCACTGTGCAAAACCCTTTACATGGCTTCTCTCCTTTAGTCATCAGAACTGCCTCCCCCAGTAGAAGGTATTAGTATCCTCATTTTACAGATGCAGAAAACAGGTTCTAGGAAGTTCTGCAAGTTGCCAAGGTCACACGGATACCAAAGGGCAGAGATGGATTTTGAGCACAGCATCTGCGAAGGGCCTATACTGCAACCACTGAGCTGTCCAAAAAAGAATTCTGGCTGAAAATGTGACTCAGAGAGTGAAACACATTTAGAGCTGAAGAACACTAGTTTCATTGCTCTCCTTTGGCCATAAGACATCGTAAAGGGAGGACACCTTCAGCTGATCGACTGCACCATTCTGAAGTGTCACCTAAATGCACCATCACAGCCCTTCCCATTGTTAGGTAGTTATAAGCAAAACCCAGTCAGCCATGCCTTACACCCTTTGCTGCCACTGAGAACATTTTTGAGTATCCTACAGTATCTATGCAAGGAGAGATAAGAAAGCCTTCCTCAGCGATCAATGCGAAGAAACAGAGGAATACAACAGAATGGGAAAGACTAGAGATCTCAAGATGATTAGAGATACCAAGGGAACATTTCATGCAAAGATGGGCTCAATAAAGGACAGAAATGATAGGGACCTAACAGAAGCAGAAGATATTAAGAAGATGTGGCAAGAATACACAGAAGAACTGCACAAAAAAGATCTTTACAACCCAGATAATCATAATGGTGTGATCACTCACCTAGAGCCAGACATCCTGGAATGTGAAGTCAAGTAGGCCTTAGGAAACATTACTACAAACAAAGCTAGTAGAGGAGATGGAATTCCAGCTGAGCTATTTCAAATCTTCAAAGACGACGCTGTGAAAGTGCTGCTTTCAATATGCCAGGGAATTTGGAAGACTCAGCAGTGGCCACAGGACTGGAAAAGGTCAGTTTTCATTCCAATTCCAAAGAATGCTCAAACTACTGCACAATTGCACTCATCTCACAATTTTGAGCATTCAAATGCTCAAAATTCTCTAAGCCAGGCTTCAGCAATATGTGAACTGTGAACTCTCAGATGTTCAAGCTGGTTTTAGAAAAGGCAGAGGAACCAGAGATCAAATTGCTAACACCTGCTGGATCACTGAGAAAGCAAGAGAGTTCCAGAAAAACATCTATTTCTGCTTTACTGACTATGCCAAAGCCTTTGACTATGTGGATCACAATAAACTCTGGAAAATTCTGAAAGAGATGGGAATACCAGATCACCTGACCTACCTCTTCAGAAACCTGTATGCAGGTTGGGAAGCAACAGTTAGAACTGGACATGGAACAACAGACTGGTTCCAAACAGGAAAAGGAGTACATCAAGGCTGTATACTGTCACCCTGCTTATTTAACTTCTATGCAGAGTATATCATGAGAAATGCTGGGCTGGAGGAAGCACAAGATGGAATCAAGATTGCCGGGAGAAATATCAATAACCTCAGATATGCAGATGACACTACCCTTATGGCAGGAAGTGAAGAGGAACTAAAAAGCCTCTTGATGAAAGTGAAAGAGAAGAGTGAAAAAGTTGGCTTAAACCTCAACATTCAGAAAACTAACATCATGGCATCCAGTCCCATCACTTCATAGCAAATAGATGGGGAAACAGTGGACACAGTGGCTGACTTTATTTTGGGGAGCTCCAAAATCACTGCAGATGGTAACTGCAGCCATGAAATTAAAAGACGCTTGCTCCTTGGAAGCAAAGTTATGACCAACCTAGACAGCATATTAAAAAGCAGAGACATTACTTTGCCAAAAAAGGAACATCTAGTCAAGGCTATGGTGTTTCCAGTGGTCATGTATGGATGTGAGAGTTGGACTATAAAGAAGGCTGAGTGCTGAAGAATTGATGCTTTTGAATTGTGGTGTTGGAGAAGACTCTTGAGAGTCCCTTGGACTGCAAGGAGATCCAACCAGTCCATCCTAAAAGAGATCAGTCCTGGGTGTTCATTGGAAGGACTGATGTTGAAGCTGAAACTTCAATACTTTGGCCACCTAATGCAAAGAGCTGACTCATTTGAAAAGACCCTAATGCTGGGAAAGATTGAGGGCAGGAGAAGAAGGGGACAAGAGAGGATGAGATGGTTGGATGGCATCACCGGCTCAATGGACATGGGTTTGGGTGGACTCCAGGAGTTGGTGATGGACAGGGAGGCCTGGTGTGCTGTGTTTCATGGGGTTGCAAAGAGTCAGACACAACTGAGCGACTGAACTGAACTGACAATATCTATAAAGACCCTTTGAATGCTGAAAAGCTGTAGTTATAGACACTTCTAGACTGAGAAATGTTCTAGCCAGGTTCTAGTGGGTGTTCCTTTATGCCATACAAGTGGCTGGTGTGAGTCCCAGCACACCCTGAATCCACATGGGTAGCTCCAGGCGGCAGGTGGCAGACACACGACACGCAGACTTCCTTTCCAGTCTCCCTAACGCTTTCTTGGCCTCAGGCAAACCCTCTCAAGTCAGGAATGCTTCTGGGATGGGTAAGTGCCTCTCTGTCTCCTGCCCTCTGCTGATGGTAGGTCCCCTCTCTGGCAATGACAGAAAGGAGAAGATTTGGATGAGCAGCAGCCAAAGCGAAAAGGACGCCATAACATTCAGTGTCGCCAGTTTATTACCGGGGCTGCAGGAAGCACATGGGAAGTCCTGCCTCTTAAGTCTGAGGCTAAACATGTCCTGGTTTTTGCCTCTGTGAACCAACCTGAAAGAAATATTTTTCTCGGAAGAAGTGTGAATCCATTATTTCAGAGTACAAGGTCCCTGTAAGACCGTCAAAGTGCAGGCAATGGATTGGTTCCAACCAGCAGTTTCTCCATCCTGAGCCTGCCTGTCTACCGCTCTCTGACCTTTGGCAAGCTGTTTCGAGCTCACTCAAGCTTATTTCTTTGTTTGCAAAATGGAGGCGATAGTACTTTATGGGGTGATTGTGGTCAAGCTCATTTCTTCATTTGAAAAATAGAGATGATAGCACTTTATAGGGAGATTGTGGGGCACAGGTAAGTTGATGATGTGAACTGTTTAACTAAATGCTGGCACAAGGCAGATGCCTGACACATGGCAGCTGGGACTGAGGAGCAACCCACACGTGGACCCACCTGCTGAGGGACCATCCAGTATGTCTTTCATTCAACTAAAATGTGTCCTCTAAGGACGGCTTCATGACCCAGTGGAAAACAATAGTAATGACAACTAAAGTCTATGGAGACCCGGGTAAATAAGTGGTAAGATATACTGAGTACTTCATATGTGTTTTTCATTCATTCACAATGACTAAATGACTCTTTTTAGACAGAAATTGCAGAATAGGAGGTTGATAATCTTATCGAGTACTATAAATAGTTACTAAGTGGTGAAGATGGAATTCAAACCTGGAAGGCCTGAATCCAGATGAGGAGCTCTAATCACTGCAAAGTGTGGCCTCGGGTGGGTGAAGACACACCTGGCTGAATCAAATGCACTGTCACTCTCTAAGAGTATCTTAGCTCCGCATGGGTGCAGGGCTGTTTCCAGATTTGAGAACAGCAGATCCCCATGCTTGTGGCTGCTCCTCCAGGCCTGGCTGCTTCCCCTCTTTGGTCTGGGTAGGGGTGCGGGTGGGGGTGGCGGCAGCCCAGACCTGCAGGCCCAGGGAACTTCCTCTAAGCACTCACAAAACCCCAGGGCCAATGCAGAGGCCATAAGTGGCCTTCCTACATTTGTCTGTCAGGAACTGTGCTCGGTTCAGGCATTCCAACAGTCCAAAAAGATGGAGTCCTTATCCCTCTAGAGCTCACGTTCTGGCAGTTATAAGGCATAAATAAATACTGGCCATGCAGTGTGACAGGGCTTCTTTCCTGGTAGCACAGCAATAAAGAAATCTGCCTGTCAATGCAGGAGATATGGGTTCGATCCCTGGGTCAGGAAGATTCCCTGGAGATGCATATGGCAACCCACTCTAGTATTCCTGCCTGGGAAATCCTATGGACAGAGGAGCCTGGTGGACGGTCCACGGGATCGCAGAGTGGACACGACTTAGCGACTAAGCAAAAACAACACGCAGTGTGAAAGTGCTCTTAAACACAGTGGGAAAATCAGAGAGAGTCACCAACCCTGCCAGACCCAAATCAGGCAGGAGGAAGACATCTAAGAGGTAACTTCTGAGCTTTAGATTGAAGGACACAAGAGTTTACGAGGAAGAGAACATAGGAGCTCTCTGTGTAGAGGTAACATGATGCAGAAACGGAGGTAAAAAAGAACCATAGCATTTTCATCTGTGGAAAAATCAAGGATCCTATGACCTTCACAAATTTCATGTACAAAGTAGATACACATCAAATGTCATTAACAGAAAATTCAAGGATTTTACAACGGAAAGACTGCAGGATTTAGAAAAAGAAGTGAGCAGAGAGACATTGTTTTTGGCTAGCGTGACTTTTCTTGCAGCTCATTAAAACTATTTGATCTTCCCCCAGTCTAGAATGGGGTAAGAGTAACACCCAACTGAAAGGGAAACATGCTTGGTAAGCCTGGAAGTACTCCAGCTACAGTCAAACATCACTATTTGAGTTCAGAGACCCCCTCAAACTCTCAACTCCTAAGAATAGAGTCATTGTTCACATCCTCACTGAACTTTTCTTCCAGTAGGATCTGACCATGGTAGGCAGTAAGTTTCCCTGCAGAAGTTTTTTCCTAGGTCACTTGGCACATAACATCATCCCCCTTTTACGGAGAGCACCTGCTGTAGGGAGCACTGCAGACTGAGGACAAGGCCCAGGAGTTAGACACATGAACTTTACTGTGAGTGGCCTTCAGAGCTGGGCCCGGCATGCAGCTGGTCTGCCTCTTCACACTGGCTTGTTGCTAGGAGAAGGGGTGTGTACCTGCAGCTAGAAAAAAAATCAACCCTGAATCAACTGGAAGGACTGTTGCTGAAGCTGATGCTCCAATACTTTGGCCACCTGATGCGAAGAACTGACTCACTGGAAAAGACCCTGATGCTGGCAAAGACTGAGAGCAGGAGGAGAAGGGGATGACAGAGGATGAGATGGCTGGATGGCATCACTGAATCAATGGACATGAGTTTGAGCAAACTTGGGGAGACAGTGAAAAACAGGGAAACCTGGAGTTGCTACAGTCCATGGGGTCACAAAGAGTCGGACATGACTGAGCAACAACAACTCTTTTGACTATGAAAACAACACTTGATCAGGGGAAAAAAAAGCCATAATATCTAGTCTGAATTCTCCTGTCTAGTCTGTCTAATGTAGTTATCTAGTCTGAACTCTTCTATCTGTGAGATTCTGGCAAAGTCCTTTACGTTCCTGGTGGCAGGGGAGCGAGTGCTGTGAATCTCCTCAGCTTTCAAATAAGGGCAGGTTAACACCTGAAGCTCTTACTTTACGTGGCTGAGGTGAGGATCAACTGATACAAGTGGGAATAGTACTTTGGAGAGAGTACTATTCAGAAGAATTTAAGGTACTATTTTCATCTCTTTGATACTTGAGTTACTGCCTAAAATGCAGGAGCCTTTCAGGAGACATGAGTTTGATCCCTGGGTCAGGAAGATCTCCTGGAGGAGAAAATGGCAACCCACTCGCTATTCTTGCCTCAACAATCCCATGGACAGAGAAGCCTGGTGGGCTACAGCCTATGGGGTCTCAGAAGAGGCGGACGTGACGTAGTGACTTAACACCACCGTGGGAAAACACATCCCACGTTCCAGACAAAAGAAATCACAGTATAAGCTAGGGAACTGAATGGCAGAGCTTGGATTTTAATTGTCAAGATCACAGCCGGCTTCCTTCTGGTCCACAGTCTGAAGCTTGAGGGTGATATGCTTCAATCCCCTGCTTCTTAAATCTTGAGGAGATATGGAAACATATCTTCAAAAAATAATTTTTTTTTTTACTTTAGGAAAGTGATTTCTTTGTTACTGTTATAGGAATCAGAACTGATGGAAACCAAAGTAGATACCATTCTTCCAGCTAGAACTAAAAGAAGAGAACTGAAAATTTTGGGTTGGTGATCAGGAGAAGAGGAAAGATTATGCAGATAAGGAGTCAGTTGAGGACAACACTATAGTAAGCTCTGGTATCCAGAATCCACAAAATCCAAACAAATTTAGTTTCTCCACTCAAAGCCAGAGAAAACGTGGTCGATAGTGCTAGGGCTCTAATAAAGCTTCGGTCTGTTATGCAAAGTCCTAGAAGCTCATTTGTAACATGCGACACAGATTTCTGCTTCTGGGAAGATGCATTATCTCCCTACTGGTCACCTATAAGTACAACTAAAGCCCCTGGACACTATATATAAAACACACCTAGGAAAACGCTGACAGGTGAAGAGAAGGCAGACCAACCAGGGACTTTGGGACCCATGGAATGACACAGTAGTGAGTTCCTTGGGCTTTCTTTTTTGCCTTACATGCCTTAGATTTGGCGGTAGAGAAGCCGGCTACCTGGAAATGACAAAAGGGTGCAGACGAAAAAAGCCTGCTTTCTCTAGCCCAGGACAAGGAAAAAGGCAGGCTAGGAGTGGACACAGTGTTGAGATGAGATGTGCAACACTCCAGCCCAGCAACACAAGAGCAGACAGTGGCTTGCCATGCCCACGCCAGCAGAGGCTGGTGGGGCTCTAGACTTCTGCCGTCACCAGGCTGTGCCAGGGCACCCGGTTCCCCTGCTGGGTGGTGTCAAAAAGTCAAGTAGGGAGCTTGGATTTTCATCCCTGACGGCTGACAATAAGGTCCTCAACCACCCATGGTATCAGCAAAGACTACAAGGAGAGCTGAACTTCCATTCTGCCCTCAGGCCTCTTTGGGGGCTGACTAGGAACGGTTAACCTCTATTACAGCTAGGCAGTCAAAGAGCTGCGTACTAGGCCCCTGCTTCCCCCGCCCCCACCCCCTTCCTCTGTGATAGAGGTGTCAGAGGCAGTCAGTCACAACAGAAGTTTTAAATAAGATCCCAAGTCTCATAACACCCCAAATGTCCAGGTTTCAGTAAAAAAATCACTCATCATACCAAGAACCAGGAAGATCTCAAACTGAAGAAAGACAGCCAACAGATGCTAATGCTGAACGACAGAGACTTAAGAATTACCTGAAAGAAGAATTTACAGCAGGCATCAGTGAGGAATTCTGAACACACTCCAGAAGATCTCAGCAAAGAAACAAAGCTTTAAAGAAGAACCAAAGGGAAATTTTATTTGAAAAATACAATGATGTAACCAAACTGAACAAAAACACAGTGGATAGGCTCAACTGCAAAGGGAGGAGAAAGAGGTAAGAATCAGCAAGCTCAAAGAGGGAAAAATATAAAAGTACCCAGTGTGACCACAAGAGAGGAACAGATTAAAAACAATTAAAACAGGGCGTCAGGGACCAGTGGAACTGTGACAAAAGACTTGATGTGCATGTCATCAGAGTTACGGAAGGAAGGAGAAAGGGTTCCAAGAAATAATGACCGGAAACTTCCCAAATTTGGCAAAGGACATGGATTTGGCAAATCTACAGATTTGAGAAGCTGAAAAAACACCAAATAGGATAAACTCAAAGAATCCACACACACAAAATTCGGAGTTAAACTTCTGAGAACTAAAGATAAGGAGAAAAGCCTTGAAAGCGGCAAAAGAGAAAAGAGACCAAATTGAGAAACAACTCAAGTGACAGAAGATTGCTATATCCTCAGAAACCATGGACGCCAGAAGGAGGTGGCACAGCATTCAAGAGCTGAAAGAACACTGTCCACCCAGAATCCTACATCCAGTGAAAACACCCTTCAGGAGTGAAGAGGATATCAAGGTATCCCCAGATGAAGGAAAACTAAGAGAACCATCACCAGCAGACCTATCCTAAAAAGAATGGCTCAAGGAATTTCTCCCAATAGTAAGAAGAAGTCTTGGAACATCAGGAAGAAGAAAGAACACAATAAGTAAATGTATGGGTAAAAACAGTAGACGTTCCTTATCCTTTTGAATTTTCTCAATTATATTTCATAGTTGCAGCAAAAATTACATTATTATTGTCAGTGTATGTAGGAGAAATATTTAAGACCATTATAAAGAGAAAAAACTAGAAGTAGGGATAAATTCCAATAAGGATTCTATACTTCACCTGAAGTGGTAAAATGATACCAGTGGACTGTGATATATTATGTATATGCAGTATATACACAAATATCTAAAATAACCACTAAGAAGCTTAAAAACCTAATATAGATAAGTCAAAAAAGGATCAGAAAAAATTTTCCAGTAAACCAGAGGAAAGCAAGAGAAAGAAACTAGAGAATCCAAATACAGAGAAAACAATAAAACGTCAGACTTAATCCTTAATGCATCAATAATAACATGACATGTAAATGGCTGACTATACCAACTGTAAAACAGAGTGCTTAAAATATATAACCTGACTAAATACTGTCTACAGAAAACTCATTTCAAACTGGCAGGTTAAAAGTTAAAGGATGGAAAAACTGACTACCATGCAAACATTTGTCAAAGGAAACCAGCAGTAGCTATCGATATTAAAGTATACTTCAGAGCCTTTCAGACAAGGAGGGGCATTCTATATTGACAGCAGAGTCAACCCACCAGGAAGACATATCCTAACTGTGCTTGCACCAGACAACAGAGCTGCAAAACACGTGAGACAGAAACCGATAAAGACTGAAAGGAGAAACACATAAATTCGTAAGTACAGTTGGAGCTAAACTAAAACTAAACAACAGATTACAGGAAAATCTCCAAATGCTTAAAAATTAAATAACACACATCTGATCATCTACGGGCCCAAGGAAAAGTCTCAAGGGAAAATTTTTCAAATACGTTGTAATGAATGAAAACGAAAACACAATATAACAAATTTCACCACTTAACAGCAAATGGTAAAAATTATGGAGCATAGCTAAAGCAACCCTGAGAGGGAAATTCACTGCAAGGACTGATATTGAAGCTGAAGCTCTAGTACTTTGGCTACCTTATTATGCAAAGACCCTGATGTAAAAGACCCTGATGCTGGAAAAGATCATCCCCAGAGTGGGAAACTGGATAGAAGGTACATGGGATCACCCTGCATTGTATCTTCTGATTCCATCTAAAATCTACAGTTATCTCAAAAGCAAAAGTTTCATTAAAGTAAGACTGTAAAGCAGTTTGTGAGTTGACAATTTTTACAATAAAATTTTGGGGAAAATGCAATGCACCTGTAGCAATGTAATCAAAGGCCAACACTCCTCGAAAGAGATTTCTCACATCTGACTCACCATCTGTTTCTGGGGGCCGTCTACTTTGTCTTCTGTATTGTCTTCTTTATCTGTGTTGCCTCTAAAAAAAAAAAAGAGTAAATAAAAAGAGTAAAAAACATCACATACCATCTAAGAGCTATTCTGCAACCAGGATGCTGGCACAAAAGCCTCCTAAATCACTGATCAAAGAGAGTACCAGTAGACACCTTTCTCCACAGGTCTCAGAATCTTGATTTTTCCAGTGTCATAACTTCTACAAGCAATGACCTCCACTCAAGTGAGACTTCAGCAGGAGCCTCAGGATCTACTCAGGACAGTTCAGAGGCCTGCTTTTCAACAATGATGCTATCTTTGAAAAGGTAATTACTGCCCATCAAGAATTAGCTGAATACGTGGCTTTGATAAAAGAACAGCGTCTAGACACTGACAGCCGTACAAACCGAGAGTCCTCCTGGGCCGACCTCAGCTCCCACAGTAGGGCCAACTTGGTGCAGGATCGCTCATGTTTGGCAGCGGTCACTTCCAGGAAAGGACACTGCCCGACGGACCACTGGCAGCTTGCCTCTAAATCCACTGCCTGATGTCTTCTCCCGTGAGCTTAACTACTGCTGATGCCTATTTGTTTTTCATGATCCCTAGAAAAATCAACTTTGAAGGATTCTGTCTCAAATATTCTGCTCTTCATTGCTCAGGTTCTGGAGGCAGGAAGGGTCTCCTACCTTCATTTCCTGACCAGAGAAAAAACAGCCTCCCCACAGAGAAACAAGCTTTTAGCCACGTTCAGGCACCTCCCCCCAGGGGGGGTTTCGCCCAACCCCAAGAACCCAATATTAACACCACTGGTCCTCTGGACATTTGTTAACATTTCTCTGGATGGACCCTTATTATCTTTGGGGGCAGAGAACGTTATGATAGCTAGCTCAAGTGTTTGTCAGGGGCTAAGCATGAATGGAAAAATGCATTTCATCCTTTTCTCAGCCTTAGCAGACAGTTAGGGGGGCTGGCATTGTGTACCCTTGAGTCCAGCCTTGCCTGTGACCCTAGGAAATACAACTTTGGGGGAGAAGACCAGGCCAAAAGCTCACCAAATGCAAACCAAGAGATTCTATACTATGTCTTTCAAATACCCACACACATATGAAAACCACAGCTTTGGCTGTTTATTTAGTTTTCCTATGAATTCATACATTTGGGGTTATGCCAAAAGTAAATAAAACTCAGACAAAGGGGACGCCTCCATACTTTTTTACACACAACCCAGAGACAGGACCCGGATGCCATGGCCGTCAAGCAGTCCTTAGAAATGCCGGTATTTCATCTCAGGCATTTCAAGGTCAGGAAGCCTGAACTTGTTATGCCTCTCCTTAACTTTCTGCCAAGTATGAGAGGTTAAGAGAGGTCTGAACTGCTCCTAGAGAATCCTCTGACCAAATAAGGCTGGTTAAGGAACAGGGCAGGATGGTGGGCAGCTTGGGGAACCCAGGAAGGATAGAAATGGGTATTTGGATCAAAGCGTTCAGAGTTCAAGAGACAGGCCCGAGGTGCTGTAGGATGTAACTGAAGCAATTCTGGAAGGCGGTTCAGGCTGAAGGGAGATGCCAGGCTGTGAGATTCGTGGTGTGACAAGTCACACTGTGCTCGGTCTGTGTAGCTTCTCACCTTTCGGGGACTTCTGAGGCCCCATCTGTGACACCCTGCTCTGCAGAAAGCAACTTCTCGTCTGGCATGCCCACTTTCTCTAGGAAGCAAAGTGCTGGGTCAGCCCGCATGGCGTTGTACCTCTCGTAACCTGATCGGGGGTGGCGAGAAACAACAAGGTCACGACGGGGGTCATGTCAGAACTCATTAAATCTGCCTTGCACCCCAAACACACATTTTGTTTCCCTTATTAAGCAAACAAAACAAGCCATGAAAAAATACTTATTTAAGAATAACTGGATCCTGTAAGACCTCCTGTCGAGGGAAGATCCTTGAGCTTAAACAGACTCCTTTGTGCAGCGCTTGACCCAAAAATGAAAGCTGAAGTGTACTGAGTGTCCTTGAAGACACACAAGATACAGATTCCATTCCCACTTGTTGTTTCTTTTGGACAGCAAGAGGATCAGGCAAGCTGGTTTCACAATTTCTTCCCCTCACTGCAACAGCCCCGCCTCCAACTCTGGACACCCTGTAATCTTGTCATCTCCTGCCTGCCTGCACGTTTGTTAAGTCGCTTCAGTTATCTCTGACTGTGCAACCCCATGGACTGAAGGCTGCCAGGCTCTGCTGTTCACAGGGTTCCCCTGGCAAGAATACTGGAATCGGTTGCCATGCCCTCCTCCAGATCTTCTCAACCCAGGGATCAAACCTCACCTCTTATGTCTAACCTGCACTGGCAGGAAGGTTCTTTACCACTACCACCACCTGAATGGGCTGAAATTTTCTTATGGTCCAAATTTATCCCATGTGTTAGAAAAGGAAACTGAGCAAAGTGATGATGCAAAGCATGAAACATAAAGAGGACAACTGGGATTGTTGACTGGATTAAAATGGACTCGTTGCCTCTGTATTCAGATTAAGTATAAAATCCTAACCCACTGACCAGGGCTTTGGAACAGCCTCTCACTGTATCCCCAGAGTCAAAAACAGATGGAGGAGTTTTGACCCAGAAACAGAGATCCCAGAAGCAAGGCAAAACAATGGAACAGTGTCACTTTTAATGTCATAACACCATGTGTGAGAATGCTATCTTGCTGACTCTAATGTAATCCTACAATGAGACCGGATATTTGGTCATAGCTGTTGTCACACCAAACTATTTGGGGGAACTCCTTTATGGTCCTCAAAATCCTTTTCTTGCTGCTCCTAACAAAGTCCATTTCTAGCTCTGTATGAGGTACAGACAGCCCATCTCGAATGAGGGTAGATGCTGTGCTGAAAACGAGAACTGTCTTGACCAAACACACCGGATTTTACTCTGCTGGGTATTTCCCTTCTAGACTGATTTCTGTTCTGGTACCACTGCTGATGCTGGTCTAGCCTTCACATGGAGGCAGCACCTGGTACTTTTTCTCTAAGGGGTTTCAGGTACTTCATCTTTTAATCCAAAGTGACTCTTCTGCCTTCTCCACAACAGGTGCTGCCTGCCTGAGGCATAAGGTGGGAGAAATGGGTCCCTTATGTTCTTCTTTATTCATTCATTCCTCAGGGCGATAGTGTGATTACTTTAAGTCTCTCTCATGAGATTGAGGGCTTCCCAGGGACAGAATCTGTATCTGCTTTGGCATTATATATTCAGTTCCTCACACAGCGCCTGACACTGTGTAACTCAAATAACAACTGCCTGGATGTGTCAGTTTGGCCTGGATCTTCTTCCAACAGTCACTGCAGGAAGAACCATTCTCACGCTCTCCCTGTTCTGCCTTAGCTCACATCAAGACAAGAATGTCCGTTGACTTTCCTATTATTCTGAGGACGTGCCTGCCACCATCTCCACCTGCCACTCCCCAGGAAAAGAGGTGCCTACTACCCAGGTGGGTTCCTCCTCTGCAGACTTCTTGTCGTGCGTAGGTAGGTATGAAGTTTGGACAGGTTCTCCATTTCTCTTTCTCAATCAGCTTTGGAGCTGGAGGTGGGCGAGAGTAATTGATCCAGTTCCCTAGAAAACCCTGACTACTGAAGAGTAGCAGGAGCTGTGTGACAGCAACATAAAGACGTAAACAGTACAACAGGCTGCCTGCTCCTGTCCACTCAGTCTAAAAGTTCCTCTGTAAGAATGTGAACAGGGATACTAAAACCCACAGTGTGATGATTATTTCATAAGTCCAGGCTGCCCTAGAGGGGTGGTGCCATCTCTTCCTGCGATCAAGGGCTGTCAGAAGCATCGTTTAGAACAGATTTGCTGCAGAGTCCTTCTTGCTGTCAGTGAAAGCCCCAACAAAGATGCAGCCAATTCTTCCATGGTGGTCGGCTCAGAGATGGAACTGGGGCTTCAGTCTTCTCATCTAAGCAGGGTCGTAGGAGACTATGTCTAGGGTGGATTAAAAGAGCCACGAAACCTCGGACAATGAACAGCTGCATGTTTCATAACACAGAAGATGGCTGCAGCCCTACAGCTCATACTTCTATCTCCAGGGCATGGAGGTGAGGCAGAGAGAACTCCTGATGGAGCCTTGAAAAATAAACCACCAAAGAACGTGGCTCTCTGAAAATGTCACATGTCCACCGGCTGCCGGGTATCTGAGAGTTTGTCACCTGGTAAGACACACTGTGTGGGTTGGATTATTCTGAGGAGAGGGCTGTTACGTGGAGTGATGAGGTGTGTTACCAAGGGGAGGACAGGTCTAAGCTGAGGCCCATGGACTATCTGCTGGGCAGCACCCCACCAGGAGTGGAATCTGATTTGGACTCTGCAAGACAGCAAAGAGGATGGGTCCATGGAGCCAACTACAGGCCTCTGTCCAGCCCAGCCTAGGTTTGCTTCCAACATCCCTGTCCAACTACACGGGTCTGGTCCCATCCAAGAGTGAGCTGGTCAGCACCACGCGTGACTTAACACCAGTCCCCCAGCACTGGGCACAGAGGCTAGGTCTTCCCCATCTTCACAGTATGTCTGCTAAGCTCATCACATACTAAGTCTTTAAAGCCAAAAGCACAATGGGGATACAGAGGGTCATTACACAATGACGGGAGGTGTTAATTTACCAGGAAAGTATGGCTGACGATCCTGACATTAACACCACTAGGTCTCCCAAAGCCTGCAAACACCAGAATCTATGTTTTAAAGAGATTCCTCATTAAAATAGGTATATGCATCGTTGTTATGTAAATATTGCAGGCTGGCCTGCAAATGTTGAAGAATTCTACCGATGGGCACGCGTGAGAAAGACAGCGAACCTTCCAAAGGCAAAGGAATCAGTGATGGCGGACAGCACCCAGCGCCTGTTACGTGAGAAGCACCGCTCAGGCTGCCCACATGCCCCATCTCAGCTGATCTTCCAATAACCCTCCAGGTGGGCTGTCTTGTCCTCTCCCCAGTGTCCAGGTAAGGAAATAGGTCAGAGAAGTTTCTGACTTGCCTGAGGTCACACACTGTAAGTGGCAGAGCTGGCAGTGAAGGCCAGGGACATCTACCTCTTCCCACTTTTAAGCCCTGCTCTCCAGCTCAAAATGTCGGCTCGTTCACCTGGCAGGGAAGGTGTGTATCAGGCACATTACAGTGAATATTTTCTGGGAGTTGCTTTATTCATTTTAACAGTAGGCTGAAAGCAAGGGCAGGTACTTAGAACAGGATCAGAGATGAAGAAAACACCATTTATGTCATTTTTCCAAGTTATTAAAAAATCTCTCTCAATCCCCTTTGGTCTCTAGGTAACTATATTTAAAAAAGAAAAAAAAAGGATATGCTATCTTCTACTCTTAAAATTTTTATACCAAAGATATATACTAGAAATTAAGCAGATCAGCTGAAATGACCTTAGAATTCTGGATACACGTGAAATGGTAAAATCTAACATTTTCCCCATTATTTATTGCTTCACTCCAGAAATCCTAGGGCTTGCCATGTGACAGACTCCAGGCTGGATGCTGGGTCTGTGGAACGAGAGCAGGGCAGTCACACTAGTGAGGAAGACATGCCACCCTTTCAAGGGGCCTCGCGGATACGCGCATTCGCTGTATTTGCATGACTCATACACTCATCTGGGCAAATTCCTCCAAGGACAGAGGGGAAGCTCTACTTTCTCAGAGACATGCGACAGGCCTGTGGGACTTTTCAGGAAAGAGAAAACACGCACTGAAATACACACCGTGTTTGAACACGCCAATCAGGAGGGACTTGTCGGCCTCAGCGTCCCACCAGTCCACCGGGATCTCCACATAGTCGATGTCAGGAGGGGCACATCCAGCTCCCTGTTGAAGGAAGGGCGTGAACTCAGAGTGCCTTCCACATGGACAGAACACAACACAGGAACTCCTGGCTGGAGCCCCAGGGTGCACATCCCTGGGTGCATGCTTAGAGGCTGAAGGAACAAAACTGGGAGGATTCAGACAGCAGGGGGCCCAGGGGTCCTAAAGAGGGCCCTGCATCTGGTTAAAATGGGGAGTGACTTCAGCAGGTGTATTTGATGTCCAGGCTCAACTCAGACTGAATGATGCAGAATCTGAAAGCTCCTCATGGAGAACGTGTTGCCAGTTGGTCTGGGGTGGGGCCCGGGGCTCTACGTATCAGGCGATTCTAATGTGCACCTTCAGTTGACAACCACACCAAAAGCCATCAATATGTCCATTAGGTAAAGGCAGAACAACCTCCAAGTGTTTGAATTCATACATGATCAAAAGCTGAAAAATGCCCAAGCATCCTGGTCTGACACGCAGAGATCATGAGCACTACTCCGGAATGAGCTAGTCTGCACTGCTGCACACAGGGTAGGAAATGAGCCTTTCAGGGAACAGGGGCCACAGCAGGAGGAACCTCCTGGCCAGGGTCTGCTAAAAGTCTGCTGGGTCAAACTTCTGGCTGAAGGGATGAATGTGACTCACCCCAGGGAGCAGACCTGCAGGGATTGGTCCCTGTCTGAGTTCCTGTGCTCATTCTGAGAGCTCACACGGACCCTTAGCTAACTGGCTTCATTTGTCTGAACACCGTCCTCACTCTTGGAAGGCTTTGGGGTTTGAGGGAGAGCATTCACCTGGATGGCTCCTCCCTCCCACCTCCCAGGAGCCTGGAACGCCTCCTCTGGAACATCTCCAGCTGGTTCTTCCATCAGGTTCTTCTTGGGAGGCAGGGCTGCCTGCCCCTTGCCAGGCCCAGCTCT
The DNA here is from genome assembly GCA_006408675.1 of Madoqua kirkii. Lineage (NCBI taxonomy): Eukaryota > Metazoa > Chordata > Mammalia > Artiodactyla > Bovidae > Madoqua > Madoqua kirkii. Next base: position 27,898 of record SJYC01105163.1, read on the forward strand.
CCTTGTAGGGGTGGGACTCCCTGACCCCAGCTCTCTCCACCTGGCCCACTGTTCTGCCTGTGTGGCGCCACGGCTGAAAAACTCTTTCGGGGTGAGCGGGTTTCATTCCTCACGGCAATTTCTCCACTATAAGGTATTTAACCTGAATAGAACCAGTGAGAACTAAGACCGCAGAAAGCAAAGGAAAGGCGGAAGGAAGGAGGTGGGCAACGGACTTAAGTCTCTTCATGTTCTACTCACTTCCCTCCATCTGCGGGTCTAAGAAAGCAGGTGACAGGGGAATAAGTAAACTCAGGTCACTTCTGCCAGGTAACACTGGAGATAAATAATCAGGTTGAATTCTGCTGCCTTTACATGACTCACAAGTTGGACCTTTTTACCGGAACACCCAACCTCCTGATTCTCACTAGAAACGCCTGTGGTAACTATGAAATGCGTAGCCAGTGCTAACAGTCAACAAGCTGACTGCTCCTGATTATGGAATGCTCAAGGGCAGGACTGGCATTATCCTTCACCTCTCTCCTCCTTTCATGCTCCTGTGACCACTAAGGCCACGAGCACTGCCCAATGGGAAGGAAGAGAGGGACGGAACCACGGCCCTGGGGACTCTCAGGGCAGAGCTCAAACGCCAACACCTGCGGCCCTCTGGGGACGACTAGCACCGTGTGGGGCCAGAGAAAACTGCAGGTCTGGGGGAAGGGATGGAGAAGGAGGTGTCTGGGGATCCCGCTCACACACTGTGACTATTCTACAGCCCGATCAAGTGGTAGCCCCGGGCTCGGCAGTCTCTTCCCCCAAATCTTGGGCTACTCCAGGATTCTATAGCTTTGGAAACCC
>SJYC01105166.1:0-49392 GCA_006408675.1 Madoqua kirkii
CTATTCGTGGGGTGGGTGGGAGGGAGGCTCAATGGGGAGGGCATATATATATACATATTGTTGATTCATGTTGTTACACAGCAGAAACCAACACAGCATTGTAAAGCAATCACCCTCCAATTAAAAATAAATAAAAATGTAAATTAAAAAGATAAAAGTTTATTTACTGAAATGTTATCGAATGTTGGGCAATCCTACCACCTAACTGCTCCTATGGAGTCCCTTGTCCATCTAGAGATGCAGATTTACCCTCAGTAATCCTCTGTTCCAGGGGATTGACCATCAAAGGTGTGTGCGTGTGTGTGTGCTCAGTCATGTCCAACTCTTTGTGATGCCATTCACTGCAGCCTGCCAGGCTCCTCTGTCCATGGAATTCTCCAGGTGATATTCCCAACTCAGGGATCGAACCTGTGTTTCTTGCGTGTTCTGCATTGGCAGGCAGATTCTTTACCACCATGCCACCCGGAAAGCCCCCAAAGATGTGTGGCCTGACTCAATTTAGTGAAAGGGAAGCTTACAACAGCCGTAGGAGCACAGGCTTCTGGCAGGTGGGGATGGGGGGTCTGGGCTGCACGACAACCCCGTCTCTGGGCGTAAGAGCAGCCCCGGCACACTCACGCCATTCGTGCTGCCCTTCCGGTTGATGTCCTGAAGGACGGCCTTGTCCAGGCCCAGCTTCAGGCTGGCCTTGTCGAACATTTCCCGCTCGTAGGAGTTCCGCGTGATGAGGCGATACACCTTCACGGCTTTACTCTGGCCTATCGGTGACACCGGGCCTGAGCCTAGGGAGGAAGGAGGGGCACACGTGTCAGGGCACCAGACAGGACGGTGTCAGCCCAAGGGATGGGGAAATGGTGCTATGTTCCACGGGGTGTGAGTGGCTGGCTCTCAGAGGTGGGAGTCATGGTGCTGACTGTGGAGCAGAACTCAGCCCGGTGCCAGCCATCCCTTTCAGAGAGCTCCTTTCACCTCCCGTTATTTACGGGGTCACCCTCGTGTGCTGGGATACAGTGCCGAGAGGGACCTGGCTTCCTCCCTCCCCAGCCTGCGGGCTGCGTGCAGGCACTCGGTCCCCGGAGGCTGCCCTGCTCTCTGGGGAAATGTGCCATTCAGAGCAGGCAGCCCTGCTTGCTAAGTTTTTTTCATTTTACCACAGAAATTTTCACACATAAGACAAAAGCAGAAAAACGTACAAGGACCTCTTGTGGTCATTCTTATTTCACGTCTCTGCTATGCCTTGATCCTCTAAGGTTATTATGGATTTCGTTTCATCTTCATATAATATGTATTTCTAAATATAAGGACTCTTGTAAGATATATTACCATGGCTATACTTCAGAAAATCAACACTGAGTACTATCTAGCCAGTGTTCCTACTTCCCTGCTTATCTCATATATATGTTTTTAAGTTCCCTTGTTTGGATCAAGATTCAAATGAAGCCCATGTGTTATAATTGGTTGATATACTTCAAGTCTCTTTTAATCTACAGATACTCCCTGCCTGTAGTCTCTCCTTTTATAAAATGCAACTTCTTTGCTGAAGAGACCAAACATCTCTCGGAAGTTTCTCACAGTCTGTATTCCGCCACCTGTGCTTTGGCTGCGTTACTGAACAGATCCCTCTGTTCCCTTTACTTCCTCTAAACTGGAGTTATACCTTGAGACTTGATGAGGTTAAGATGTTACCTTTGGCAAGTGTATTTCACAGGTGGTGTATAAATTTCCATCTAAAGGTATATGATGTCTGGTTTATCTTTCTTTCGAAGCTGATGATCACTGCCTAGATCATTATATCATTAGGGGTTACAATTCCCCTTTCTGATTTTTTTGGTGACCCTGATGTACAGTTCATAAAGGAGAGACAAGCTAAATGTCTGGCTCTTTCTCTTCATATTTAATCAGTTTCCAAATGAACACCCTCCAGAAGTGACTAACAAAGATCTTTGTAATTAGTTTTTTAAGTAATACAATGAAAGTATGCATTTAAATAATACATGTGCTATTTTTTTTTTTTTACTGCATTTACTGCTGTTATTACTCTTAGTGCTGTTCAAATATGGCCTGTGGGAACCTCTTCGTTGGCTCCTGGCTTTCTGAGGAAGACTAGAAAAAATTCTGATATTGTATTTGGAGGCATCAGTATAAGCTCACAGTTGGGGTATGCTGTGTGTAAAGAAAAAGATACGGATATGTCTACACTTACGTTCATATGTTACGTCAAAGATGAGCAGTCTCTGACAGCTCCCTTGCTTTCTGGTATGATAACATGTTCCATACTCCCACTGCATATTTCTTGCCTAAACCCAGATTCAGCCCTTTTCAAGGAGTCCAAGAGCCTCTTTTGCTCTAGTGGCGGTGAGAGAAAACAGTCTGGATGCTCACTGCCACTTGCTTGCTTGGTCATTGGTCCTGGGTCTACTCAGTGGGCAAAAGTACAAGTGTTTGTGTGTGTGTAGAGTGTATGATCATGTGCACACATGAGACCAAACACATCATGAAATCATACTGATAACTTTTAATTCCAGTTTGGGACTATGGGATTTTATCTTCCTTAACCACACATCTGTATCTCTTTTTAACCATGCTGAAAAGCTCAGTTCTCAACCATGCCAATATCATTACCTATTTGATCTATCCCACAATATATACCAGAAAAATAGCATCATTATGATCCCTTCTCCCAAAAGCATAGTTACCGAAAACAATGTAAGACTTATTGCCCTCCCACCCTAGGCCATATCTCATCAAGTATGTACAGTCAAACTGCAGTGTTTTATACACATACTTGCAAATAGGTTTCTTTTTCAAATGTCAAACTGGCAAGTCTAGAACACTTTCTGTGTAATCTAGGGTTGAGCGAATTAGCGAATATACTGAGGGTAAGAGGAGTCAGGCTTTTCACTGTTGACAAAGGAAGTTACAAATATGGAAAGAAGAAAAACTAGAAAACCTCTCTGTGGTGTCAGACTGGATCTGGAGGTTATCAGTATTGTCATGGTTAGGTGTGCATGTGTGTGTACACAGCCACACATATACAGACATAGAAACAGACATACATGTGTATTTATGTTTATACGTTTAGGTAGACATATGCATGTATATACACACATATATGTATGAAGGCATCGTATGTATTTATGTGTATCTGAATTCCCTTTGTGTGTGTGTATTCTGGGTCTGTCCACTGAGAGGGCCTAGATGCAATGGCATCCCAGTAGCAAAGAACATAACTAACTCTCAGATCTTGGTTTCTAAATTCCATTTTCCATAAGAAGAACAAGGCCTGTCAAAGAAGTGATTAATTCTAGGGCCAGGGTAGTCATTCTGAAATAGATCACTATGCCAGAATGTGAGGAAGAACTCCAAGGATGATGGAGACACATCAATAATACCTGAAACTTGAAGAGGCTTCCACTGGCTGGGTCTAGGACTAACTCAACAATAAAATAAAATGATGGACTATAACCCAATGAACAGAAGAAGAATCCATGAGTACATACGGACATAAACAAGCTAATGGGAGAAAAGGGAAGACTCTTCCATGGAGTAAAAAGTCACTAACAAATGCAGAATGACTTAGAAAATCAGCACTTTGCAACCATCACAGTGATGACTGGTCCAGGCAAAAGGGATCAATGGAAACTAAAGCCACTAGGTGAAACTTTGATGAGGAAGAGTATATTTACATACTCTCAAAGCATCTCTCCAAAATTCCTTATTAATTTCAGAGGGAAGTGAGCAACTTCATAGTGGAGAAATCCAGCAGACGCCACTAACTGAGCTCAAAGTGCTTATTATCGACAAATGAATGCTGTGTTCCTGTAGACGTACACCCTGAGAACGACCTATCACTGAAAGGTGCCACTGAACCCGAGCCCAGTCCTGAGGAAATGCAAACACAGAGCAAGGGACCATCCAAAAAACCCACTCGTCAAAGACATCAAGGGAATGGGAGAACAAGGAATATCAAGCAACTGATCCACTAAAGGAGATGAAAGAGGTAAGATAACTAACTATAATGGGTGATCCTGGTTTGGATCCTGGGGAGGAAGGCTGAGTTGGCCAAAATGCTCATGCAATTGTGCAAAACAAACAAACAAACAAACCCTGAACAAACTTTTTGGCCAACCTAATAGCTAGAAAGGATGTTGAAAGAAATGAAAAAAAAAATCTGAATATGCACGGTGGATCGGAGTTGTTGCTGTTTAGTCATTAAGTCGTGTATAACTCTTTGCGACCTCATGGATTAATGTGGGGAGAAATGAAACCCTAAATATCAAAAGCAAAACCAAACAGTTGAATCTAGCTGTATATGACGTGGACAGCATAACCCCAAGAGAAAAGATTACTTTGAGTGTTTGTGTTTAATTTTTCAATACCTTCATTGTGATATAATTTCAGTTTACAACTCCAATATGCCCTTTATCTAGATTTACCAGTGTGCCTCACTTACTGTATCATTTCTCCCCTAACTCTCTCCTGTCTCTCCAAGTAAACACAAAGACATAAACACATGTGTGCATACACACAGGCCACTTTTTGTCTGAAGCACTTGAGAGTAAGCTGTCCTGAGTGCTTTTGTCTTAAAGTGTGCAAGGACAGTCTCTTATATAACCATAATTTAGTTCTCAGGATCAAAAAATAAGGATAGTGTCTCTAATTTAACCATGTGGGAAAGAAAAAAATTAAACCAAGTAACTTTGGAAAATGGTATTTTGATAACATACTTTAAGCCTAATGAATACTTTGGTCCAATGAAAAGGAAATCCAGACAAGAGGGGATATGTATGTAATTACAGCTGATTTACTCTGCTGTACAGTAGAAACACAACACTGTGCAGCACCTATACTCAATAAGAAATAGTTAAAAAACCAACAGTTTAGTCCGAGACTGCTGTTTAGCCGTTAAGTCGTGTCTCTTTTGTGACCTCATGCATGGACTATAGTCCTCCCAGCTTCTCTGTTTATGCAATTTCCCCAGGGTAGGATACGGGAGTGGCTGTCATTCCCTTCTCCAGGGGATCTTCCTGATTCAGGGATTGAACCTGTGTCTCCAGGGCATCTCCTGGATTGCAGGCGGACTCTTTACCACTGAGCCACTGGGGAAGCTTTCATAGAATATGGGTTAGTAATTCTGAAACTACTTGATCTATGCGTATACTAAGACCGAACAAGTGAGTAAAGCTATCATATTATGATAATGAGACCAGGCTTCTCACAGCCAGAGAAAGGAGTTACAAATACGAAGAGTGCAGAAGGCTACAAGGAGTCCTGTGGTGTTGGGGCGGGGATCAGAAATCTCACGACAGATGAGCAGATACAGAAGGAATACAGGTGTGTGGTACACGTGCTTGTGCCGGTACGCACACCTGTTTCCTAGCTGTCTGCCCGGGAAGTCTAGAAGCAGTAACACTCCAGTAGCAGGGCGAGCTCAGTCACTTCAGTCGTGTCCGACTCTCTGCGACCCCGTGGCCTGTGGCCAGCCAGGCTCCTCTGTCCATGGGATTCTCCAGGCAAGAATACTGGAGTGGGCCGCCATTTCCTTCTCCAGTGATTAAAAGCATGAAGTGAGTGAAGTCGCTCAATTGTGTCTGACTCTTTGGGACCCCATGGACTGTAGCCTACCAGGCTCCTCTGTCCAGTAGCAGTGGGCACACTTACAAGCCAGACCTGTTCTCAACTAAATGGGAACCAGGGAGCCTTTGAGACAGTCAGTTCTGTGGACCTGAACCTGAGCATCTCGTGGTGCCGGGAAGGAGGGGAGTACTCACAAACTGGCGGTGCTGGTGGTGGTTTAGTCATTCAGTCGTGTCTGACCCTGGCGACCCCACGGACGGCAGCCCACCAGGCTCCTCTGTCCACGGGATTCTCCAGGCAAGAACACTGGAGTGGGTTGCCATTTCCTTCTCCAGTGGATGTTTCAGACCCAGGGATTGAACCCGAGTCTCCTGCGTTACAGGCAGATTCTTTCTTTACCAACTGAGCTATGAGGGAAGCCCCACAAACTGACGGAGCCATGTCTAAAGGATAGGAGCCAATCTGAAGGGCTCCCAAAAGCCCAAATCAAAAGCGCAGAATAATGAGAATAATGGATTCTAACCTGTAAGATAAAATAAATATTCAGGAATCCATACCGAAGTGGGGGACAGACAACAGACAGACAACAGCTGCTCTTTATAGTTAAGAGTCCAATTCCGACTGCAGAAGGAATGACTAAAATAGAAAATTACCATTAGCCAAACACATTATGGTATTAATTACTGAAGGCAAGAATCACTGGTGGATGCTAAAATTAATAATTAATAGGCAAAAGTATGATAAGAAAACAGAATATTTATAGCATCTCAAAATATCTCCTCCCAAGAAACTGACTGTTTCAAGGTAAAAACAGTAACTTCACTGTGGAGAAACTTGGCAGACACCACCTCAACCAAGTAACCAAGCTTAACAATCATGAGCAGTAAGACATATCGACATCACGTACCCCCTGAGAAGGACATAACATCACTTCTATGATATTCGTGCCAAAAATGTATAACCTCAAATCTGGCCATGAGAGAAACATCAGGCAAACCCAAAGTGAGAAACAATTCTACAAAACAGCTGGTCAGTACCCTTCAAAAGTGTCAAGGTCATGGGAGGTGAGGAAAGACAGGAGCTGTCACAGATTACAGGCAGCTAAGGAGTTGTCATTTCTAAAGGAAACGTGAGATCCTGAACTGGATCCCAGACCAGAAAAAGGAACATTTGCAGAAAAATGAAGGAATCTGAATAGGGTCTATAGATCAGAGCATTGTACCGATGTTAATTTCCTGGTTTTAATAATTACACTATGGTTATGTGTGCTGCGTGCTTAAGTCACTCAGTCGAGTCTGATTCTTTGCAACTCCATGGCTGTAGACTGTCAGGCTCCTCTGTCCATGGGATTTCCCAGGCAAGAATGCTGGAGTGGGCTGCCATTTCCTTCTCCAGGGGATCTTCCCAACCCAGGGATCAAACCTGCATCTCCTGCTTGGCACGCGGATTCTTTACCACTGAGCCACCTGGGAAACGTGTATGGTTATACAAAATGATAACATTAAGGGAAGCGGGGCAAAGGCTCTTAGAATGTTGCACTATCTTGCACTTTTTACTTAAAATGACTTCAGAATAAAAAGTTTTTAAGAGATTTTGTTTTATAATGGTATATTTAGGATGATTCCAAAGTTGAATGTACAAAAAGGCATTTTCAGAAAAACTAGTTTCTATACATCACTTCTCCGTTCTCGCACCCTGACCCCCTCCCCCAATAGGTAACCATTTAAAATGAAGGCTTTTGTTTACCTCTCCATGGCAGGGGAGGCATGACAGAGACAGATATCCAGCCTTTTTAGATAAAGGCTGGTATACTATATTTTTTTCTACCTTATTTTTTTTCAGCCAACAATATCTTTAAGAGATGACCCCAGAGCAGTGTGCAGAGATACTTCTCATTCTTTTATTAGAGCTGAGTATATTATCTTAGTCAATAAGTCTCCTACAGATAGACAACTAAGTTGTTTAGTTTTTGGCTATTACAATTAGTTGCCACACCTTCTTTCGCTGTCTTTAGTGGTAGTAAATCTTTATTATTAGGAGGGAATCTGATGGCCAGCTCTGGTAAATAAAGGACATGATCAAGGTAAGTAATATGCTTTTATGGATTATTGAGACTATAAAGCAGTAGTAATATGTGGTTCCCGCCAAAGCAGGAGATGCAGGTTCAATCCTTGGGTTGGGAAGATTCTTTGGAGGAGGAAATGGCAACCCACTCCAGTGTCTTGCCTAGAGAATTCCATGGACACAGGAGCCTGGCGGGTTACAGTCCACAGGGTCACAAAGAGTTGGACACGACTGAGAGACTAAACATCAACAATATGTGGTCATTAAGTACTGGCATTGATTTTCTTATTTTTTTGGTTCATCTGGTATTGAGAGAAAATTGTAAGAGGGAGTTTCAGAAATGCTCTGAGCAAAGGTCTAACAGAGCTGCAGACATCACCAATTTATGACCATCTTAGAATCGACATCCCTGTTGGTCCTTGCTACCAGCATCCTGACTCTTACACAAGGGCAGCCACGTCTTTGGCTGAGACCATTTCCAGCCTCCCAGAGTCAGCCAGGTCATACGGTTCTGAACAAGGACATGTAACAGCAGTCAACCCGGACTAACTGGAAAAGTTCTGCTCTCCTGAAAAAAGCATCATGCCTTCCTTCCTTATTTTCCCTACCCAGGGTTTGAAGTGTCCATCCTGGAATCAAGACCGTGTAAACCATACTCATGCAGGCTGGTGGAGCAGTGAGACAGAGGAACCTGGGATTCTCCAGTCAGCATGAAGCCACCTGACTAGTCCTGGGGTATCTACCTCTGGACTCCTTGCCAACTGAGAAAAACACACCTCTGCTGGGGGCACAGGGGTGGGGGTGGGCAGGGGGTGCTGTCACAAGTAGCTGGAGGGTACCAGGAAACCAAGATGACTTACTGAAGATAACAGGGTGAATTCTGTCCCATTTAAGAGACTGTCATTTCACAATTCAATCTCATATACTCCTTATTTTCCTTATAGGAACTCACACACACACACACAACTTGGTAGAGAGAAGAACATTCAGAACTAAGGCAGCAACTGAGATGAAGTCCAAACGAAACACATTAGCAAAGGTATAAACACAGAACCTCTGCTGGAGTCAGGCCCCCCGTCCCAGGTAGTGGTGCTACCCCTTCACCCCACAACCTCCACCCAGGGGAAATCAGAGCTCCAGTGCTCTCTGCATGATTTGAGAGCTCGTAGGTTGTTCCTACTTTTTAATACCAAGAGCTTCCGAGAAACATACGATACAAGTAGTCATGTTCAGAAAAATTTTAAACGGGTACAGATCCCAATGACTGCAATGGGAAGACAGAGGGAGTCTCAGATTTCCAACTGATTCCAGCCCTCAATTCACAGTGGTTAGGTCCAAGTCTAGAACCTTATGTCACATCTCTACAATCACATGAAAATTCAAAGGTCGATATGAAGAACCAGGCATGCTGTTCATTCCTCTCTTGATCCTTATACTACTTCTTCAAATGATTAGCTATATGACATTTTAAAGGCATGTTTTAAAAAATACTTTAAAATACTACTTGTACCTTAAAGAAAATTTACATCATCAGAGAGGTTAAAAGAACTTCCCAGAGTGTCCCCTAACTCAAGCACTGTGAGCATGCTGGGATACTCTGCCAGTTCATGACACACGAGTTACATCTCAAACCCAGCGGTTTGCCGTTTCTCCTGGTACTCCACAGTCTGTGTCCGCAGGCCACCTACTCAGCAGAGGAGGACTTGGGGCTCTCAGAGCAGTATGAACCAGGGCCCCAGGAAGCTGCCTCCCTTCAGCTATCTCCTTTGCAGGCCTACTTCGGAATCTGATTCCATTCCCTCTAACAATGGAAACATCCCTGGGGAGAGTGCAGGTATCGGCCCACCACGCTGTGTTTCCACTGCGTGGTTCCAAAGCCCTGTGCGCTTCTGCCTCCCCAGGGCCTGGCCTCGAGTGAGCACTCCTAAACGTGTCCCTTGGTCAGGCAAGAGCTGGCTGAGGACAGGAAGGAAGGAGAGGTGAGCGAGCAGCCTGGGAAAAGGGAGCTTTGGAGCAGCAGCAAAGAGGAACAGGGAGGGAGACGGAGAGTACACTGAAGAGAGGGGCAGGAGAGACCTCAAAGGCGCTTGACTCACTTTCTCGGGGACTCACGCTCTGCGCTGAGCACCTCCACCTGTGTCTGGCATGCCACCGGCACGCCCCCACTCTAAGTGGCCACACATCTTGTCCCCTCTGTCGGAACATTCTTCCTACTGATTTTGTATCCTAAGATTCCCACTCCCACCATTCGGATCTCCCCCAAGATGTCACCTTCTTAAGGTGACCCTCTGAATCAGGGCTACCCTCTAAATCAGGGCACCCACCCCCATCATTCGTGTCCTCTTATCCTGTGCTATCTCTGTGCATCGCTGTCTGGGACTATATGACTTATTCTTCCCTGTTTAGTGTCTGCTTCCCCCACTAAGACGAAGGCTCCGAGAGAGCACACACCATGGGTCTTGCTCACTGCTGTGTCTTTGGCAATTTACACATGCCCGACACATTCTGGAATATCCCAGCATTCAACAAACAGTCACTGAGCACCTGGACCACATAATGGAGCAGTCACAACGTCTTCCTTTCTTCTAACAAAGAAAAGTAAACTTGATGGAGTTCACGCACACTCTCAGTATCAAGAGGTGGTGTCAGCAGAGGCAACAGCCACGGGGACGAGCCCCTCTCCCCACTCAGAGCAGAGTCAGGTCCTCGCTCGTCTGGCTGGGCTCCCTCCTCCCTTCCAAACCCTCTGCAGAGGCCACATCACCTGTGGTTGCGCTCTGGGCCAGGATGCCTGCACCCAGGCTTCCTGAGTTCCCCCTTTTGGGGCCTTATCCACAGGAAGGACGGGACCTGGGCCACCTTACCTTGTTACCATGCGGCCTCTGCAAGGGTGGCACGTGCCCTCAGAGCTGGCTTTTCAAAACATATATATTTCTCCAGCAAGTCCTAAAACATATATATTTCTCTAGTTTAATCTCCAAAGCACAGAAAGCTCCAGCAAAAAGATCAGAAGGCTGAATGAATGAACTTTCAATAATCGTTAATGAAAAAGCACTAGAAAAGGCAACACTGCGCTCTGACCTGGGCTGAGTTTTCAGACAGTGCAGCTCTGTTTCACGGCCATGGACGCTGGCTTGTCTGCAGCCCTGCCCTGGAGACTCGGGCTGACTGCAGCTGAGCCTAATCGATCCCCGGTTCCCGCCCCATCCCAACCTGGTTGCTTCCTTGTCGAGGCTCAGACGGGGTCTGCCTAGGATCAGTGGAGAAGCAGTGTCCTAGCAGTCCCTGCCTCTCCACGCTGCCCCGACTCCAGAGAAGCACGGACCACACCAGATCTGCCCAGGCTTTTTGAGACCACAGTGAACACTGAAGTTCACTATTTGAACCTGACCTCTGGAGCTACGCTAAAATTTCACTAGCATGGAAGGTTAAGATCATGTTCATATGGGACTCTTTTTTCGTGGTCCTGATGTTTTTATTGGGTAGAACGTACTTCAATCCACTTGTAAAGGAATGTTCTATGTCACACCCATTTTCCATGAAGAATAATGATCATCTTCAATCAGGGTAGGAATTGTGGCTCTTGAATAACCATGAAGAACTACAGATGACCGAAAACTTTCACTCATGTACGGAAAACGTCAGAATACAGGCATATGTGTGAATGACTGTGTATGTTGATGTGACCTAACTGGCTAGCAAGGGCAGTACCCGGGAACGGTCAGGTTGAGTTTTCTGCTCTGTTAGGGACAGGAATGCATTTCACCGATGTTCACAGCTGATTTAGCTGCAGTCCTGTGAACCACATGCTGGTCTCGGCACCTCAGTCTGCAGACTTTGTCTTCTACATCACATTCCCAGCATGTGGGTGAAGGGTAAATGCCAGGGAGACTGTGCTGAATGTGCATGGTTTTTGGGGGGGCCATTGACTCGGCCTCGTACTCCCCTCCCCATGCCAGGCAAGCCGAGAACACCCTACTCCATCTCTGGGTGGCAACTCAGAACAGCCCACCATAACCACAGACCCAGTTCCCTGCCCTAAAATTATCTCAATTCTTTCATTTCTACCTAGTCTGATCAGATGTCTCAAAAACAAAGGAGAGTTTCCCTTTAGTTACAAAACTGTAAATAAAAATAACCCCAAAGGCAGACAGTCTGGGAGATCACAAGTTGAGGAATTCTAACTCTAACATGGACCTGGGGCTGTTCATTGACACATTCATTCATGATCTTCTGCACGTTTTGGACAAGTGCCTGCTTGAATCGCCCGGGCGCTCATGGCCCTTGTTTCTCCACCAAGGCTGAGTGTTAGAGGAGTTCAGAAGCTGACTCGGTGTACGGAACCCTCACACAATCCAGCTTCAGTCTGGACATCCCCACTAACTCCTTGAAGCACCTCTTGCAACCTCCCAGCAGTGGACACTAACAGTGGCCGTTCCAGAGCTGCTCCCTTCTCCCCGTGAGAGGCCTGCCCACCCCACCTGACCAGACACACCCATCACTTCAGGGGCGGCTGACCTGCCTCCTTCAGGCTTAGACATCCTCACTCGTGCTCATTCCATTTTTTGGCACTGCATCGTCAATGTCTAGATGTCTCTGGCTGTGACCCATCTCTAAATGCCAGCCCTATGCTTTTAATTTTCCTTTTGCAAGTCCTTCAGGCATGCCCAGCTAACAGAGCCTCCAAATGGCCACCCATCACCGGCCCAGGTACTGAGCCTCATCATCAGGTGAGTGCTGTGAAGGAGCACAGAACTTTACAGCTATTGAGAACTTACGACTTAAGGAACCATCTGCTTCAGGGTTGGCAAACATCTTCTCTAAGAGTAAATATTTCAGATGCTTTGGGCTATGAGGGCCCTGTTGCAATACTCAACTCTGCCACTGTAACATGAAAGCAACCAGAGGTAATTCAGACACAAATGGGTGGGGTTATATTCCACTCAAACTATTTTTAAAAACAGGCAGCTAGCCCAAGGCAGTAGTCTCCTGCTCCCTATTAGGTTCCCGCTGCCGACTTTGTCAAATACTAGTTTCTACTGATTTTCAGCACTGTGGTGTTGAGTATGTGAACTTTTTTAAAAATTGGTTATTCATTCTATCTAGCAACTCTTTGTTTTTTTTTGGTGGCGTCTTTGTTTCCCCCACTGCGCTGGAAGCACAAAGTTATAATCACTGGACCTGCCAGGAAAGTTCAGCAACTCATCCTGGACCCAAATATCCCATCACCAGCAAAAAGGCCTGATGGTGAGATGGTCATAGTCCTGATTTTTCAAGTTGGACGCTGAACAACATGCCACAAAATTCGTTTTACAATGATTTTTTTTCCCCGAGTTTTACGCACTTGTCACCAACATGATAATTCAGAGCAATGCTATTTTAACTAGGAGACTGTTTTCTTCCAATAAAATGTTATTTGGAAACTCGTTAAATGAAAAAGATAGAGTGACTCTGTGTGACGTGGTGGGCAGGGAAGAAGCCAGATACCCATCACCTTAGCTCCCTTTCCCTGCATCCCTTCCCTGGCAGTACCCGCTAGGGCACTTCCTCAATTTTGTGAAACAGCAGCCTTCAAACTTCTATCAGTCACTCTTATCAGTATCATGAAACAGGCTCTGAGGTCCCACCGTTCTCCCCACCACAAACTCCAAAGCCAATACACGCGTGGGGTGAAGCGTGTCATTAATGGTGATGAATGTAACTCTGGGATCTAAAATGGTCTTCTTGACAAGTCACAATCTTTTGGACTGACTTTTTCTGCAATCTAGTTAAAATGTTTTTTTTTTCACTTTCAAACAGGGTTGATAAGGAATTCTGAACCAGAAGGATCAGCTCTGTCATTTTCTTGTTTGTAACTCCAACCCTTGCAATAATCTTTTAAAGCTAGTCATTCTTTAAAACCAAACATTATTCAGTTTGGTTAAAAATAACAAATTTAATCTTCAAATACAGTTAAGTCCCCAACAGGTGAACCTTCAGGTGGTGAGCTCACAAAGATGCGAACACGCGTCTGGTTCCAGCAAGGCCCAGAGCCTGCGTGGAGCTGCAGCTGGCCCTCCGCCTCCTACTGCTGGCGACCCTTCAGCTCTGCCGTCTCCCACCTCCTCTGCCTCCTCCAGTCAGTAATTCTTCTTGCCTGTTCGCTCGATGCCAGCCCCTGTAAGCCAGTTGTTGTACTGTGCTACTGTACTTTTCAAGGCACTGCAGTGTAAGATTAAAAATACTTTCTTATTTTTTGTGCTAGTTTGTTTTTATTAGCTATTATTTGTTTGGAAAGTTATTATAAACCTATTGCATCACAGTACCATATAGCTCAATGTGTTAGGTGGGTACCTGTGGTCACTCTGTTGGACTTACGAACAAATCGGACTTACAAATGCGCTCTTGGAAAGGAACTCGTTCATATGTAGTAGAGGACCCGTACTTAACTGGGCACACTGACTCTAATGTGCTACATTAAGTGGGGAGCAAAGGAACTAATGTGGATCTCAGTCACCCCAGCCACACCAGGGAACCTTCCCACACCTCTGGGTCATCTTCCTGTACTGGAAACGACATACAACTACCTCACAACCAAAGAGTGAAAATGCCAGAATCAATCCATATGTCAAGAATTAGAAAGTTACTCAAGCTTAGTATCTTTCTTTATATGTCTGATAATAACAATGAAGAATAGCTCTACTCTACATTTTGGAAGCTACCACTGCAAAATACCATTTGATTTATCATGAAAGAAAAAAAACCACTCTGATTAGTGGGGAGGCTTGACATTCACTTCTTCCTTAGTCGTAGCCCCTGAACAAGGCCCTGAGCCTGCCATCCAGCCAACGCTGGAGCAGTAGCATGGAGCATGGCAGACTCTCTCTGCAGCCAAGCCAGGCCCTGCCGTGAGGCTCTTAGATTCAGGGACACCTAAGGCAAACAGCAATCATCCTATGGTTACCTGCAAGTCATTTTGTGGGTTCCAGTCTGAATCAAATATGATGCAGGTATCGGCAGCTGTGAGATTGATCCCCAGGCCTCCCGCTCGGGTGCACAGAAGAAAGACAAAGCGGTCTGAGTCTGGCTTACAGAACCGGTCGATGGCTGCCTGGCGCAGGTTTCCCCGTACTCGCCCATCAATTCGCTCATAGGTGTATCTGAGGGGACCCAAACGAACGAAAGCCCAGGCGTTAATCATGACTTCAGTGGAGAACAGGCAACAACGCAGGAAGCTGGTGACTAACGGCCTCACACCCCTCACTTCTACATTGGACCCAGTGTCACAGTCTAAAAGAATCCCCCCCTCTGTATGCAGCAGGGCAGACACCTGAAACCATGCTGCAAAATGTCCCCCCCTCTCAAAACAAACAGAAACCAAACCAAAACAAAAAACCAGCCACAGACTACAGAGGACTAGAAGAGCTGTAAACAAAATATCAATCCCCACTGCCTGGGCAAATTCACTCTGTTTCCCAATTTTCTTGCACTGAATCTAATTATAAGACCGGGAAAGAAAAATAAAAGCCTCAACCATGTTTTAGTTGAGTATATAGCATGGAATCAGAGTTTGAGTCAGGCTCTATCTGCTTTTGGATGGACTGAGAATGGGAGGAAGACAGTACGGATAGGCTGTCTTGTTACGTCTCGGTTGGTTATTTCTACCCTAACAGTTCCTTGAGGTTCTAGAAGTAGAAAGCAACGTCTCCAAGTTTATAGCTGAGACCAGGGTCTTCTGGGCAGTATGTTGCCAAGCATATAGGGAGAAATCACAAGAGAGGTTTCTGAGCTAAGTCAGGTTGGAAAGGAGCCAGAAGAATTTTTAGAGGAAAATAAAGTGAGGAAGTAAAACTGAAAGTTATTAAGAAGGCACGTACCTGTGTGGAAAGTTAAGAAATAAACGTGGACAGCATTGTGTAGGAGTGGGTAAGAGAGTAATTACTTTGGGAGCCTAGAACCACCTTCAAAAAACCAGAAAGTACATTTAGGATGGAGATCATGTAAACAGCACAGAATTAAAACAGTGCCAATCTGGGTAGCTGCTGAGTCTTATCTTTTCTTATTTACCCCTTGACAACGGACAAATTAATATGAGGATGCTACCCTGGGCCCAATTTTGACCAACAAGTAAGAACTGGTTGGTAAAGTATAAGTAATAGGAACCAAGTGAGAAAACAATCAAGCTACCCTAGACTCCACCATTGCCAAGAACGTGAATCCTGATGAAAATCTCAGTAGCCCAGAATCTGGGAAACTAGATTGCTAAATATTGAGATAAATGACTGGTAAGAGCTAGGATATATCTTCTAGGGGTAGACAGCTCTGGGTGGGGGTGGCTCTAGATAACTAAATTTGGCAATATAACCCTGCCTTCTTTGAAAGTGAAAGTGTCAGTCACCCAGTCATGTCTGACTCTGCGACCCCATGGACTATAGCCTGCCAGGTTCCTCTGTCCAGGCAAGAATACTGGATTGGGTAGAGATTTCCTTTTCCAGGGGATCTTCCCAACTCAGCGATGGGACCTGGGTCTCCTGCATTGTAGGCAAAATCTTTACCATCTGAGCCACCAGGGAAGAGGAAAATCCACATAAGAAATCACCCAAGGAAATATAGGGAGAGATACCAGACCAACTCAGACTCAGAAGGGAAATGTACAAGGCAAAGAGCCAAGTCCAAAAAAACTGCCTTCCTTTCACAAAGCTATAGTGCACCCCTATCTGGAATTACAGGTGCAGATTTTTCCTTTCTTCTTTTTTAATGCAATTAATTTAAGAATAACACATGAGGCGATAGAAGCAAATAAATAAATAAAACACAGTACAGACTGTTATGAAGGTAGACTAAGGAGCTTCTGTTTACACTAAAAGCTAATGGTCATAAGCTGAATTCTACAAAACTACAAAGCAATTAGATATATTATCATTGTTATTTACAACAGCCACAGCAATAATATTCACAGCAAGCTCTGAAGTGTCAAGCTCAGTGCCAGGCGCTGTGATCCATGCATTCTATGCATCTTTATATTCTTGTAATAATCCCATGAGGTAGTTTCCCATTTTACATTTGAGCAAACATCAAAAACAAACAAACAAACAACCCCCCAAAGACAAAATGACCCTCAAACAAAATAGCCTGCTCAGTCACCTAGCTGGCAAGTGAGACCCATCTGACTCAGAGTCCACCCTCTCAGTTTCCTTAGTCAGTTTGTAATGTACCCTACATGTCAATGCAGCAGAAAGATTTCCCTAAAAACTTAGAAGAGAAAATTAAAGATAAAGAAGCACCTCTGGAAACCAGTTAATTCTAGTAGAAGGTAGAACAGAAGCTAGACATCAAACTGGCTCTGCTGACCTGATGCCCTGAGGACCTGCACTGAGTTACTCCTACGTTTGGCTGCATGTGTGATGCACTGGCCAGTGGAAGAAGCAGAGCACGTGGAGTCAGAAGGCAGGGCTGAGAGTCAATTAAACGAAGGCTGCCAGCGGCCCCCCACCACACATGTGTACAAGCAGTGCTGCAGGCACAGAGGACTCGATGTTCTTTGACAAGATACCCCTAAAGCATCAGACAGGAGCCAGATGCCCGAGGATCTGAGTGAGCCAGGGAACGAGCATCGTATTAAGGAGGCGGAGGAACCAATAAATAGTGATGATATGGCTCGGCAATCACCTAGGGAAAACATTCCCATAAAATTAGATAGTGTTTTGGCCAGAGATGATAGAACATAGTTTTAGAAATTGTCCAGGATGAATGGAACATTACTTCTCATTTCTATCACTTACTCGGTTTTGAGGGAGTGTGCTCAAAGAACACAAAACTGCAGTAAAAATCCAGTGATTTGAGAGTTCAATTAAATCGTGCCTCCCTCCCCTGACTTCTGAGCCAGATCCTTTGGCTCTTGCCCGCACCCCTGTACAAGTATGGCACAGAATTAAACAGGAACAAACCCAAACTGACAGCTGGCGTGGTGACGAGGCTCAGGAACAAAGAAAATCTTGAGGGCTAGTAAGTCTGAATGAGGAAATTACAGACATCATAAAATTTTCCACACCAAACATGGGGCTAGCAGTTAACCCTCTGTGTCAACTGCATTCTGCGTGAAATCCCTAGGAGTTGATGTGGTTCATCAAACGGTAATCCTGAGTCGCTGTCAAACATCAGCAAGAAGCAGGTGGCACTCTGGAAAACCTCTGTGTGCGTGGGAGGGAGGGAGGTGGGGGAAGACACGCTTTCGGCACAACAGGAAATGCTGACCTCAGAAGGCCCGAAGGGAAATGAACAATCTCGTCTCCCAGCAATAACCCAGCTGGAAAAAATAAAGACTGGGGGGAAAAAAAACCCCACAGCACATGATTGCCATAAACATATAAAACTCTTACAACTAATCTAAATAAGAAATCTGTGGGACTTGGCAACATGACACTAGGGGTCATGTTGGTTTGGTCACCAAGTCCCTAATACCTACAGAGGTCCCAGCACACGGCTGGTACCTTATATATATTTACCGAGTCAACAGTGTATACAAAAGACCTGAGGGACTGCGGTGAATATCATGTTCTTCAATGATGCAAAGATGTCAGTCCTACCCTACAACATGCGTAAGAGCTGACCAAAATCTCAACAAATGGATATAGCTATACATAGATAAATACAGATATGTAAATGTATAATCTTTTTTTGGTAGTGAGGACTGGAGTAGTAAATACATTAAAAAAAGAATAAATCTGAAGTTCATCTACAATAATATTGAAAATATTAATTTGCAAATAACAATATTGCAAAGCAATAGAAATACTGATCAAAAGAATAGAAAAGTTACATATTACACCCAATATATATAACATCTCAGTACGTTTTATGGATAGTGTCTTATGTAAATGGGGAAAAGATGAACTACTTAATAAACAGAAAATCAGACATATTTGGAAATAAATTAAATTAGACCCCCATTAATGTCATTTACCAAAACTGTAGAAGGACCGAAGACTGAAATGTAAAAAAATAAAATAAACCAAAGAAATCCAATTAAAGATTCTGAATTAACACATACATTTAACTCTTTTATCTCCTCAACTGTTTAAAAGGATAAGTAAAGGGATTTTTTTTAATGCATAATAATACTCTCCCTCAAATAAACCTACAAATAGAACACAAGAAGCTATAATAAAATTCTGGAAGTTGGAAAATAAATCAAGTGATACCTGATTCAAAGAAATCCAGTTGAGAAATAGCCTAATTCAACATGGTAGAATATCCAAAGGCATCAGGCATTGGTGGCACTAGGTACCCCTGAAAGTGGGGATACAAAGAGTCTAAACATAAGAGAACTAATTGAATATTTGCTGAAGTATCTACTATAGATCACCCACCCCAGCCTTGAGAGTGAAGCTTTCTCTCCTTAGGAAATACCACACAGTAAAAGGCAGAGGTGTCACATTAAAAAGGGAAGAAGGAAAGAAAGATGTTGAGACTTCCCTGCCTCTCTCTACCGCTTTCCCACAAGTCAGCTCCAAGCCCAATCAAGTTCCCACCCTTTGGGCAGGAGAGAGGAAGAAAAGCATCCCAAAGCACTGACACTGGAGGCTCCTCGATGAAATGGTCCAGCTGGACGGACAGTGTTCACAGATAGAGAAAAAGGTAGCCGACACCCTGGCCCACATGCCCAGAGCCGCTCATCTCTGGATGGTGCCTACCATCTGGCAGCCAAACTGGACATCTGAGGAAAGCCTCTGACCTGAAACACGAAGGCTTTGCTTCTGGTGTGGAGGGGCAAGGTCCTAACACACTAACCCTCCAGCAAACAACTGCAAGACCCTGGCAAAATACAGAAAGAAAACAAGTGAACAGAAAACCTACCTGAGAGCTACGGAAAGCAAGCAGATTTGGGGAAACAACAGGAATCTGTGGTTCTGGCCATGAGGGGAAGCAGGAGTTATGGCAAAGGTGCAGAACAGCTACAAATCTTCATGAGAAGCCATGTGTTTCTGGCCAGAGGCACCAAGGAAAGCAGTCTGGGGCAGCTAGGACCACCAGAGAGTGAGAGGGGGCCTCCAGAAGGGACAGAGACGGTGAGCCCCAAACTCTGGGTGTAGTGGCACCCCACTCCAGTCCTCTTGCCAGAAAATCCCATGGATGGAGGAGCCCGGTAGGCCGCAGTTCATGGGGTCGCTAAGAGTCAAACGTGACTGAGCAACTTCACTTTCACGCACTGGAGAAGGAAATGGCAACCCACTCCAGTGTTTTTGCCTGGAGAATCCCAGGGATGGCGGAGCCTGGTGGGCCGCCGTCTATGGGGTCACACAGAGTCGGACACAACTGAAGCAACTTAGCAGCAGTAGCAGCAAGGGTCTGGCTGACCTCTGATGCACACACGCTTGGGGCAAGCTGAAAGCAGTCTGAGCTGAGACTAGACCTGCCAGATGCCAACAGCCTTTGCACTTTGAGACTCACCTACTTAACTGCCCCCAAATAGAAGCCATCAACACCTCACAGCAATGTAACAGAATCCTGTATCTCCATAACAAAAATGTTCACAATGTCCAGGGGAAACATGACCCGTTCTCAAAGGAACAGACAACACAACAAATCTGAGATGTTCTGACGCTCAGACAAGAACTTTAAAGCAGCTCTTACAATCATGTTCAGTGAAGACATGTACATGATGAGTGGAAAGATAGGCAATGAGAGCAGAGAAACAACTCATCACACTAAAAAACAAATGGAAATCTCAGAACTAAAATACAATCTCTAATCTAATGAAACCAATGGCATAATAACCATGATAAAAAAGACAGATGAAGAGTCAGTGAACTTGAAGACAATTCAAAACAAAAGGAGAGAGAGAAAAAGGACTAGAAAAAGAATAATAAAAAAGAGAACAGAGCCTAGGGATTTAAAAGTCAAATATAGAGGTAATTGGAATCTCACAGGGAAACATAAAAGTAGGGCAAAAGGGGGGAGGGAAGAAATCAAAGAAATACTGACCAAAAGTTTCCTAAATTTGGTAAAAGATCTGTTTATGAATTGAAGGAGGTCAGTGAACTCTGCACAGGATGAAATCCACACATTATAGTCAAGCTGCCACAGACTGAAAATTAAGGAGGAAATCTTAGTAGAGTAAAAAGACACATTATATACGGGGGAACAGCTACTTAAATGACTGCAAAACGTCTCATCAGAAATCATGGGGATGAGAACACAGTGGGATAGTAATTCAAAGTGCTGAAAAGAGGGAGGAAAAAAAAAAGCCAACCCAGAATTCTAATATGAACGACAGAGACATCAACAAACAAAAAGGAAAAAAATCTGACTTGAGGAAATAGACACTGCAGGAAGAAAAAAAAAATCTATCATCATGCATCTCAAAAGGACAAGACACTGAGCCTGTGCAATAACCAGCTGAGTGCTATAAAAACTGAAAAATTACAGAAGAAAACTCAGAAATTAGTGGCATTCTACCCGAGGGAGACGGTGAAGGACAGGAAGTCTGGCGTGCTGCAGACTTCCACGGGGTCACAAAGGGTCAGATACGCCCGAGTGACGGAACAGACCCAGAGGTACAGCAAAACAGAGGTTCATAAAATGAGATGGGAAAGCAGAGAAAACAGAAAATTAGGTGATCAGTCCAGAAGGTCTGACACATGAATAACAAAAGTTCCACAAACTGAAAGCAGGCCAGAAAGAAATAATGGAAGATAAAATACAAGAAAACACCCCCGAGAACTGACAGAGTATAATTTGCCATGGGAAAGACCTACAACACATCCAGCTCAACAGATGCCATACAAAACCCAGTTCACTGTCAAATGTCACAGCACTGGGACAGAGGACCAATCAAAGCTTCTGAACAGAAAAATCAGGTCACATACAGAGACCAGGAATCAGAAAGGCCTGAATAGCTAGACAACCCTGGAAACTAGAAAACAGACTTAACAACATCTTCAGAACTCTGTGGGAAAATTATTTCTAATCTACTCTCTCAAACTCAGCCAAACGATTGCTCAATGATGGGAGCAAACATTCTGACAAAGTCTCAAAGCCCACGTATCATTCACCCCTTTGCAAGAGCTCTCAGAAGAGGTACACAGGGTCCACCAGCAAGATTAGATTCAAGAGGAAAGGAAAAGAAACCTGTCAGAGTGCTGAAGGAAGGGAGATCACAGATGGTGACTGAGCACCAGGCAGGAGGGGTAACTGGGTGGACAGGAAGAGACCAAAGGCCCTGGGAGAGAGAGCGCGAAGCTGATGTGGCTGCACGTAACAAAGGGAGATTCAGATGGCCACAGTAAAATTTGGATCTGAATTATAATGCGTATATTTAAAATTTCACACTGAATTAAAAAAAAAATTTACAGCTTCAGGAAAGATAAAAATCATGCAAGAAAGAAACAGTAAACAGCATACTACGTGGCTGAGATGTAACGCATTATTTACAGAAGTCGCAACAAACACTAAATAGTAATTCAACCCAAAGTATTGCATGGCAGGTTGGGAAGATGGGAGGACAGGAGGCACAGAGGTGGTAATTATGAGGGGCAGTGAAAGAAAGGAAATATCCATCTTCCATAATGAGAACAGATAATATTTAAAACTGGAAAAAAAAAAAAGAAATTGCGACTACTAACATTCTTTAAAGCTACAGCTATTAACACCAAAAGAAAGCACATAAGGAGTTTAAAGCTTCAGGTGAGGGGAAGCTGGGGGTATGTGGTGGTATCAGGAAATGCTATTTTTCATAGGTCTAAAAGAATAATTTGCTGTGTCAAATTATGTGCATGTATAACTTTGATGAAAACAAAAAACTAAATTAAGAAGAGAAAAGTAATGGCGGTACTGAGGCCAGAAGTCCCTGCTGGGTACAGAGTTGGGATGAAAAAACCACAAGAGAGTGAAAAGAAAAAAGCCATAAAAAATGAAAAGAAAAAAACTTCAGACTATTTATATGATACAGTTGAGAGGTGGGGGAAGTCTTTTTAAGCATGTTAATTTAAGCATAAATAAGTACTTAAGTTTATTTAAAGCTGTTTTAAGACTGGGAGATTTATTATAAAATTTAAAACTTCTAAGAATAAAATAAATAAACGAAACCCCACAGCCATAAAGAAAAAGTCAAAAGCAACACCGGGGAAGCATTTGCACCATATTCTTAACAAGCAATTTTTATAAATTAATAAACCAAAAGGCAAAGAGTAATAGAAAATGGGAGAGCATGAATAAGCAATGCACAGAAAAGAAATAGAAACAGCTAATAAACATAAAATACATTCACTCTCATTCATAATAATAAGTATAAATTAAAACAGGAGACCATAATTTTGGCTTATTGAATTAGCAGAGACTAACCGGCAAAAACAGGATTGATCAGAGTATGAGGAAAAAAAGAGCATTCCCATACACCATGAAAAGGGAGATAAAAGTGTCTTTCTAGACAGTGTTTTGGAAATATGTATTAAATGCTTTTTAAAACGTACATCAGAATTTATCCCAAGGAAATAACTGGCAACATACACAGTGACCAAAAATGATATTCAGGGTTCCTAAAAATGTTGAAAAATTGGAAACAACCTAAATAAGAGAATATCATTCAAATCATCAAAACTATATTGTAGAAAAATAAAGCAAAAAACTCTATAATATATCAAATAAAAAGGTAAGTTACAATGCAGAATGTAGCATATGATCCCAATTCATGCAAATCAACAACAAAACTAAATATATGTAGGCACAAAGAAAAGAGACTAAGAAGATAAATGTCCAAGTATAAATGGAGTTTTGAGCTGGTGGTGGTATTAAAAAGTATCGCTATTTTCAAAAGCAACTTAGGTAATTTTAAAACAAAATGAGCAATAAGTGGTAAAGGAGCTAAATAAAGACATTGGTACTTGGCAAAATCTGTTAATTACACTGTTACTCATTTGGGGGGGATCTCTTTAAAAAAATCTTCAAACTAGCAGTTGTATATATTTTAAAAAGATAACTTATAAGAAACAAGTATTCTGGCAATTCATCTAGAATGAATTATTAAATACAAAACTGCTTTCTAGTTTTGATATATTCCTCAAAGAAAAAAAATAATGCAAGTCTCAAGAATTCTTTACCTAAAGATCTCCACTACAGGAGTCTGAGAAATTCTTTTAGTGCCTAATCCGATTTTAGAGAATTATTTATGTAATGTTAAATGACAGCATAACCCATAGTTAAGTTGGTATTTCCTTTAAGACTTTTTCTATAAATTCCCCTGTGTTATAAGGAGAAACAGAATCTTCAACGATCAGAACATGGGGATTTGCCGTGATAACTATACAAAAACAGAGAGGTACTCTAAACCTACCAATGCCTTGGCTAATAGTTTCTAAGATCTTGAGAAGTCTTTTAACATTAAGAATAAATTTAAAAAATCCATTTGCCATCTTCAGATCATTGGCGGATCCCAATGGCTGGAAATGGATTGATACGATGTAATATAACAAATGAAGTAGGCTCACAGAGCCCAAGCAACCCACATGATACTCCAGGCTTTTCACCTGCATGAGTGACAGAACCTAGGTTCAAGGAATTAGAGGAATACAAACAAGAAAATAAACTGGGATGCCACAGCTAGTGTGTCATAAAACCTTAGAGGGTTGGCTGAGAAAAAACATAAAGCATCCCCCAGTTCAACTGTCAGCTGGTGCTCTTTTAGCAACTTGATATAGTGATGCTTTCCAGGGTTTATTTTTCTCATCATGGGGCAAGAACGGGGTTAAGGGGGGAGAATATACATTATTTTCTTAACCTTCTGTAATGCTATTTGAACTCTTGTTTCTTAAGAAAATATAAATAAATATGCAAAATTTATTTTTTCAGCAAAGCAAGGGCTCCTATCATAGGAAATTCACTCTCAAGACACTTAAACCTGGTCATAAGATTCAAGCTGAATTTCAGCCGATCTTTTAAGAGAAGATTCCTTTTCTCTATTTTCTAATACTTTTTGGTTGTTAAAACATAATTTCTGAATGAATCAAAAAGGCGACAAAGAAAAGGAACTGCCTGCAGCACCTGATACCCAGCTCTGACACAAGGCTCACCTTCTCTGGATGAGATAATCTTCCAGGATGTCGAGACAGCGCACCATCTGAGAGAAGATGAGCACTTTGTGGCCGCCAGCGATCAGCTTAGGGAGCAGTTTATCAATCAGCACCAGCTTCCCTGCGGCCTGGATCATGGCCTGCAGCTGAAAGTCCGTGGCGTCGGGGCTGTGGGTTTTCCGGAAGTCCTCCAGAATTTTCTCCTCTGCCCCTGAAAAAGGATGCAACAAAGGTATTCTTTGAACAATCTATATGGGCAAAAGCGACTTTCTGTTTGACAGAGCCTAGAAGACATGGAATGAACTCTTAGGTCCCAAACCAACAGCCCAATGAGGCAGTGCGGTGTGTGCGTCCCTGGTCCACGCCCTCAATCATGGGCTCTACAGTCAGGGCACAGTTGTCCTGCAGAGGACACAGGTGACGTGCTCTCCTGGGAGTCCGACCAGGTAGAGCAAGGATCTGAAACACCAAGCCGACTTAGGCAAGTAAATAAACCTTCACAGGAAGTTGACAAAAAGGAACTTCCCTGGTGGTCCAGTGGTTGAGAATCCACCCTCCAGTGCATGAGACGTGGGTTTGATCCCTGACCCTACATGTTGCTAGGCAACTAAGCTCGCACACCGCATCTAGACAGGCCCACATGCTGTAACTATTGAGCTCATGCCCCACAATAAGAGAAGCCCCTGAGTACCCCAACTAGATAAAGGCTGTGTGTTGCAACAAAGACTCAGCACAGCCTAAATGAAAAATTTTAAAAGCTGACAAAAAGACACACCTCTTGGACATAAACACTAGCGATTAGCAAGCCATGTTTGGATTTAAAATTTCATCAAAAAGTTTTGTTTAAAAAAAAAAAGCTTCCAACATGTCTCTATCCAGTACAGTTAATTGTTAGTTTATCTGCAGAGAGTTTTAATCTCACTGCACCATGATCGCTTTTTCAGTGAAGTAAGACATCTCCCTGATCCCAAGCGGGAAGCGTGGGCCACACTGCAGGCCCACAAAGGACGGCAGTCAGACTCATCATCTGTCTTCCAATGGGCAGAGAACTGGTTCAAAACGGGGCTCTGTGCACTCACTCACTGGCCAGATCACTGACACAGGTCCACTGGCCTCTTTGAACCTCAGTTTAATACTTGGTAAAAAGGTCAGAATTCACACTTGAGAGTTTCATGGGAACGCGATACGCAAGCTGGAAAGGCCTCCCCGCGGCCCGCTCACCGTTGATCAGGTAGGGGTGGTTGCAGCACTTCCTCAGCTCCATCATGGTGTTGATGAGGTTGGGCATGTTGTGCTGGTTGGCCCCCTTGGTCAGGAAGGAAAAGTTCTTCTCCAGGATGGCCCGGTAGTACTTTTTCTGGATATTGGTCAGCTCTACTTCGATGATTGTCTCTTGCTTGGGAGCGAGGTTCTTTTCCACGTCATCTTTCAGCCGCCGAAGCATCATTGGTTTGAGGATAGACTGCAGTTTCTTCACCTGGCCAGGGAAATGAGACCTGTTTACCTTCCCGGATCCCCATTCAGTAATGGTTACTGGGGTGATTCCAACCTTTGCTACAGCCTCTTGAGCGTCTAATTACAGAATTGCGGCAGCTGACTAAATGTAAGGTCAAGCCTGATGCCTGAACAGGAGGAGCTTACAGGAGGACTGAAAGGAACAAATGGATCTGGTTTTGATTCACAAGCAATTACTGAGAATTCATGTGGGAATCTTATAAGATATAAAGGGAGAAAGATATAAAAGACAGGACCTCTTCTCCAGGATGGAGAAAACAAATCTCTCTCTGACATGCACCTGTATGGAGCAACTGCCTGAGGAATATTTTCAGCCATGTTAGGAGGCACAAGTGATATATTACAAGGGGAAGATGTATATGCTGAAAGAACAGATAAGAAGCAGAGGGAATCTGGGGGTGGGCCAAATGGATGAAGGTGGTCAAAAGGTACACACTGCCAGTTATAAAATGAGTAAGTCCTGGGGATGTAACAGACAGCAAAGTGACTACAGTTAGTAATATCATATTGTATATTTGAAAGCTGCTAAGAGTAAATCTTAAGACTTCTCATCACTAGAATAAAATTTATATATGTATGGGGAGGCAACTAAATTTACTGCTATGATAACTTTACTATATACTAGTATATCACTTTACTATACTACATATATTGAATTGTTACAAAACACATCCAAAACTAATATAGTGTTGTATGTCATTTATATCTCAATTAAAAAAAAAAAGCAGAGGCAATCTGGAAGTGGATTCCTCTCATATCTAAATAAAAGCAGCCAACAAGTTTGGGGGTAGTGACGCACACAGGGAATGCGGAAGGGGACACCTCCCACTCCACCAGGCGAGCTGTCATCTCAGGGGCACTTTGAGCCCGACAGTCTTCTTTGCTATGATTTGTGTGTTCTTGCCCTGACAGACAGGCCTGGACAGCAGATCTCTATGCACTTGACTGCACTGGCAAGATGACTGGCTCACTCTCCCAAGAAGAGGGCAGAGACGGGATTCAAAGTCAAGGTACCTGAGTTCACCCTGAGCTGACCAGTAAGATTAATGCTGGTGGGAAAGTAAGAGGCAAGTGCAAAAGATCAAGTTATAAAGAGCTGCTCAAAAATTTCAAAAGGGTAGATTCTGCACAAATGAGCTGTGGGTTGTGCCAATGCTTCCTGCTGAAATAAAGTGATTCTGAGTTTGATTTAAAGGAGTTACTGGAGCAGGTTTTAAACAACAAGGAATAGGCTTTACTTTGTAACCAGATGCTTTCTAAAACTTCTGTTTTACTGGGATTTAAAATATATAGACATTTGGGGCCATTTTTGTGGCTTTTCCCTAACAAGCCCCAATCTTCAATCTAATCCATTTAATGAACGCTTTATTTTAGCAACCACGGAACTTAGGTATGTAATCCCCCACAGGGATAAGGAATTACTACGTAAGAACCCAAAGGGGAAAGACACAGCTAGGGACTTGTTAAAAGACAGGGACAAATGCCAAGTCTGCCACATGCTGGGTTCAGCGTTCGCCCTTCACTTGGTTCGTACCTTGAATCATTTAGAGTATACTATATGCCAGACACTGTGCTGGTCAGTACAACAAACACAACTTGGGAGGAGATGTGGGCCTTGTCCTCAAAGAGGTCATTGTCTAGGAAGAAGAGAAAACGCATACCACAAAATAAGTGCAATGGGAGAAGAGGAAGCATTTCTAATGGTCCAAAAACGGAGAGAGGGCTGGAGTTCCCTTTGCAAAGATCAACAGATACTGCAAACATCGAGAAGGGGAATGAAGTTTGATTACTCACTGCTCTCAAAGTCTGACTTGTCGCTGAAGTAGAAACAGATTGGAACCACAGCGTGTACTCTCGACATCTGTTAGTGAAATTCCCAAACTTTCTCCATTCCCAAATTCTCTGCCCCAACCCACTCTCACGCCACTGCTAGATTAATTCAGCAGAACTAATTGTGTCGTTGCCACAATCAAAGCCTTGCGTTGCTTCTCTAATGCCCACCAAACCCTTCAACCTGTCTTTCAAGATGTTCCCACAATACAGTGCTCAACTCCTCCGGCTTCATACTCCACAGTTCATCCCCAGCTCAGCCAGATGATTTCCCATCACTGAATAAATTCCATGGCTGCTGCTGCTTACTTTTTTTTCCCCATGCAAAGTAGTCATTATCACCTCTCTCTGCCTAATGAAAACTTACCCACCCTTTAAAGTTTATTCTCCAACTCTACCCTCTCCAGGCAGTTGTTCCGAAGTCGTAACAGATGTGACCCTTCTAGCCTTTCAAGTCCTCAGCTCTGTTCATTGTTCCTCTTGTGACCCTTACACCTGTTGCCTTATTTCTGTAATGTCCAGTGGAGATTCCTACACACTGTAGATATAGATATTTATTAATGTTGGTGTGTTTCTAAACAGCTTTGAGTCCAATAGCTAGACTCAGGATCACATCTTTGAAAACAGGAAATTGAGTTGATCTGGACAAAACTGGACTGACCAACTACTCTAGTGTATACCTGCCTTCTGTTCCTCACCGTGTATTTGGTTGTACTCAAGAAAATGGGCCTGGAAACATGTTGCAGGTGGTGGAGGAGGAAGGGTTAAGGATGAAGAAAGCAGGGGAGGAGGGAAGCATGGCCCTGAAGGCAGACAATGAACAAAATCACTGAAGCTATTTATACATGAGATTAGTGAAAGCAAGAGGCTGGAGACTAGGTATTTTGGATGCTGACTCATTTATTGTTTGGATAGAAAGTGCTAACGAGCAGTTGATCCTCCTCCACATAAATAAAGGAGGCGATGCTCATTTTACCAGGGGTGTGAGAACTGGCTACCTCCTGTCCCCATGGTGACTTTGTTTTTCCCTTGATGGTGAAGGTAGCAATCACGTTGACTCCTCCAATCCTTCAGGCCCCTGTTTACCTGCTCCTCTGTCTTCAGATCTCCAAACTCCTCCAAGAAAGCAGTCTCCGAAGGGAACTGTGACGGCTCTAGGAAGTTGAGCAGACTGAAGAGCTCCTCCACCGAGTTCTGCAAGGGCGTCCCCGTGAGCAGCACCTTATGCTCCTGCACAGATTCATAGCACAGGGAACAGGTCTGAGCCGCCAAGATAGCAGGTTTGGGTGGGAAAGTGACACCAGGGCCTCTTGGGCTCAATTTGGGGGCAATTTTGTTTTTGCTCTTCTGACAACATTGAGTGATAACATCAACAACAGATCAACCTTCCTTTCACATCCCTGAGTCCAGCAGCGATTCCATGTTAGCTAAAGCACCCATTCACTCATTCACATTCTGAAGGGCCTGCTAGCCACAGACTGGGCACTGTGCCAAGGCAGTAATGTTCAAGGCTATCATCTTGGTACCACATCATTCAGGGGCCTGGAAACAAGCCAAAACAACTTACATTTCCAGGTCACAAATGCCATGGTACTTAAGATGCCCCTGGGTGCCTCTGGGAGTCAATCTGTGGCAAAGGTCAAATTGCTGACCCAGTTTATAACAGCAACAACAAAAATTTGATTCCTGCACCATCGGAGCTACAAAAGGCAAGAAGAAAATCTAGCGTAAACAGACGGTGCACAAGCAAGCTGCATGCAGACGGCTAAAGAATGCTTCCTCCACCGTGAATAGGAGGGGACTGTGTTTACAGAAAGCTCGCCAACTCTCACCAGGGCCATGAGCTTCAGGCCCTCCAGAAGCTTGCAGTTCCTGTTCTTCAGCCTGTGGGCTTCGTCGATGATCACACAGCTCCAGTGAATCTTCTTCAGCTCTGGGCAGTCTGCCAGGATCATCTCAAACGTGGTAATGACAACATGGAACTTGAAGACGCCTGACAAGGGGTTTCCCTGAGGACGACACAAGCAAAGGCAGAGCTTTACACATGGCTGGAGAGCACAGCTGCCGGGTTACAAGCTGGACTGGAGAAGGTGGCAAGATAGATGGTCGGACCTAGGTGAGAGGCCAGTAAGCACAACCTTTCTCTTTGAGAAGAGAAAGAACAGGAGAATCAAACCAGCTGTTTAGACAAGAGAGAGATCTCGTTAATTCAAAGAAACAAAAATCAAGATAGCATGTACCCCCACAAAAGCGAGATGATAGAGTAGGGAAGGCCAAGCAAGGAAGCTTTTTGTTCATTACTTGCCATGATAAGGAAAGCTGATGGATGTTGATCCACATGGTCCTAGCCAGCAGGTGGTCTAAACCACGCGGAGCTTGAATGCCCAAAGAAAACCCTCTTTGCTCCTTTTCAGGTAGAATTAATTTCACCTTGTAACTTGGGTTCTAGAACAGATTCAACATCATGATCCTGATTCACCTGGGACAAGTGCTACCAGCCAGGACATACTTTTGTCTTTCCGTTTGTCTTTCTGCTACCATCATTTAAAAAGCAGAGCTGCGTCAGATTAGAACATATCTTAAATTTTTCCTGGGTGTCTCCTGCTGCCTGTGAACACTATGGTATGAGCACTGCCTCTCCTGTGATTGCATTCATTTAATTTTTACCTTCTTTATGAAAACCAACGCTCAGGACAAGCCCATAAGGATACTGAGCAAAGTGCTTATACTTAACAAAATCTTGCAAAATCCTGCTGTGCTTTAAACTGTTTTCTCTTTATCTTTTAACCTCAAATCCGTTACCCTCCTCTCTCTCCAAACTCCCTGGCTGAGGATCCTTCCTTTGTTTACAAATCCCTCTGTTCACTTTCTTCACTGAGCACATCACAATTCTGATAAAATTTTCTGCATGTCAAAGCAACCTGGTAAGCCAACCAAGAAGCCAAGCTTTCGGTGTCCTGAAAAGAGCCTCTGGTGTATGTCAGAGTGGAAAGTGTGCCCTTCAGCTCTGTGTTTTATCACAGATGAAGTTACCAGGGAGGAGTGAGACGTCTGCCTCAATAAGTACGTGACTCGACAGAGTAAGTCAACAGTAATTCCAGGCAGGGCACTGAACTCTGGAAGACAAGGGTAGACAGGCTGTTGTGAACCACGATGGCAAGCTGTCCCTGGATCTCTGTGATGAGTGGAGGGCTCACCTGGGCGTCTCTGTATACCATCTCGTACTGCTGGATCATCTGCCTGCTGATCTGGCTGCCGTGGTACACGATGGCATTCATCTCTGTCCACGTTCGGAACTCCCGCTCCCAGTTGGTGATGGTGGAGAGTGGGGCAATGATGAGGAAAGGGCCATGGATGCCCCTGAGGAATATTTCTGAAAGGAACGTGATGGACTGGATGGTTTTCCCTAGGCCCATCTCATCAGCCAAAATGCAGTTTTTTCTGCAGAGTAAGAAACAGACCATTCATTGTCAACATTGGAAAAAGGCGGAGGTTGCTTACAATGAAAAAGATACTGTAGAAGCGTACCTTGACCTGTAAGGTCATCGGTGGAGGTTTTATCAGCATTTTCCAGAGATGCAACTGAGGCAAGTTTCCATTATCGTTATTTACACCCTGCCTACTTCCAGAAGGGAACTATTGCAACTTGTGAGAAAATACATGAGATGCATCCATTCAAATGGAAACTAAAGATACTAAAAATTAAAATAATAGTGCGGCAAGGAGAAAATTATAAAATGCCTCAAAACTACGCCAGTTCTCTACCTGACAATCTTCATGGAAGCTAAGGCAAAAACAGAAACCAATTACACAATTCTCATTGTCTATCACCTGTGTTATCAAAGGACAGACTTTCAACCCCTACCCTGACTTCTGTGTCAGAGTGAAAACGCTGATCTCTGGCAGTGACCCAGTCACGGACTGCACACAGTGGTCATCTCTGAAGGTGTGGCCCCTGTCCAGTCTCGCTCATCACTGCACAGGTGGGCAACCCCTGACCTGCTGTGTTTCAGTGAGTTAAGCCCTGAGTCCCACTGTGAGTGACAGAGACAAGGTTGGAACACAGGTCTCCAGAGAGCCAGCTTGGTATGTGTTCCACTCCATCCATGTGGTCTTTAAAATCAATGCTAGATTGTTAATAAGAATGTTAACAACTCTTATTAACCCTAGAATGTTAGTAAGATCTTAACCCATCTTTCTCAGATGTCATCTGCTTCATCTAGATTCTGACAAGGACTGAAGCTCAGGGTTGAAAATGACAAGTCGAGGCCATCCATTGGGACTAGAATGCAGACTCATTCTCCTTTAGAGCCAATTTGTGTTAAAGACTTGGGAGATAAAAACACAGTTTTAAAGGATCTTTGGGGTTTTGTTTCATTTACGTTGAGCCCAACCTTCTGGTTAGACTGACAAGGGAAATAAAAGAACAGTGTTGATGACATCTAAAGATCCTTACTCTCTGGTCAGAGGAACCAAACCAAACCAAATCTGACGTGAGACACAGAAGTCCTGGTATGCCTGTCGCACTGAGATCACCCACTCAGGTGACAGCTCCGCTGCGCTCCTCCGCCGCTCTGCTGTTGCCCCTCTATGCAGGCTACGCCCACCATCTCCCTCCCAGCACAAACGTTTGGTAGAAAGATCAGCTCTGAAGACAGGACTGGTTCTGGTTCCACACCTGTTATACCAGTTAAAAAGAAGCCAGTTCATCCCCTCCAGCTGGTACTCCCGGAGCTGGTTGCTGTTCTTATACTCTCGCGACTTCTCAAGTTTCTGCCAGGAGTCTGAAGCGGGTCGCTCCTAGGGGAGGGAGGGCAGAGAACACAGACACACAGAGTGATGTTTCAGGAGCACGGTGTGGAGAGGGACGCAGCGGGGTGATGGGGAAGGTGGCGAACCTCACAATGCCGTCCTAGCGCTACCTGCAAACTACAGCGGCTATCTTCTGACAAATGAGCAGGCCCTGTATTTTCTAGATTTCAGCAGATTGCACTAAGAACACCTCTATAAAATTTGCAAGCGAATGAAGAAGAGAAACAGATTCACCTAACATCTTGGTTAAGCATTATATTGCTTTACTGAGACTCTTAGAAATCACTCCCACTTACATTTTAATTTCCCTACAAGCCAGCACCAAGGTTTTTAGTTTTCCATAGACAGAATTTTTTGTTATTTGTCCCTGTGGTATCAGCTCAGGAAAGTACGGTGGGTCAAATATTTTGTTGATGAGTTTCTAAAGCTAAAAAGCCTGTATAATCAAAATTATAAATTCCTTAAATTCGCCATAAATGTAACAGCAATCTTACTGCTTTACTTTTCAATATGAAACACCAATTTCTAAATGTAACTGATCTCTGTTTATATGAAACACCATTTTTATCATATATTAAGTTCTAATATATCCAGGGAGCTATATCCGGAGTCTTCATTCTGTTCCACTAAACTGTCTCATACTGCAGTAAAATCACACTTTTGAATTACTATAGCTCTACATCTGATGGGGAATTATTTTTCAAAAATGTCTTGGCTACTTTTCAATTTAGTATTCTGTGCAACTGTAGAATCAATGTCAAATTCCCTTAAATTTCTATTGGAATTTCTAATCTGGGGAAATTTAAAATTTTTAAGTATTAAGTCTGCCCATCTAAAAACTTTGTTTATTTAGGTTTTAATTATTTGGACATAGATTTGATTACTTTGCTTTTAGACAAATTGAGCTCCTAGACTGATACTTTTAAGGTCTCAAAAAAAAAAAAACAACAACAACAAACTTAGCTACACCTGTAGTTACATAGGGAATTTTGAGACTGCAGCTTTTCTAACTGCAGTTTTAGTTTGGGAGTTTTTCTTTGCGGTGTTACAGAAAGTTTACTCCTAAAATATGTTATTATCTAAAACTAAGCCATTTGCATGTGAGATTTAATAAAATATCCCCATATTGTATCACTGATATATGGAGGTAAATATAATGGTTCAATCTGTCCAGACTACTGACAGTGTGGAAACTTTCAGAAATTCACATACCACAACTTAACCTACAAAATTACGATAGCTGTAGTTAGGCTAAGCTCCTTGAAATACAACTCTGTTGAATATTACTATCAGCACATAGGTACAAGGTGCTTTTAGAAATGCTGCTGCTGCTGCTACTAAGTCGCTTCAGTCGTGTCCAACTCTGTGGGACCCCATAGACAGCAGCCCACCAGGCTCCCCCGTCCCTGGGATGCTCCTGGCAAGAACACTGGAGTGGGTTGCCATTTTCTTCTCCAATGCATGAAAGTGAAAAGTGAAAGTGAAGTTGCTCAGCCGTGTCCGACTCTTAGCCACCCCATGGACTGCAGCCTACCAGGCTCCTCCACCCATGGGATTTTTCAGGCAAGAGTACTGGAGTGGGGTGACATTGCCTTCTCCATTAAGAAATGTAAGGGAAAATAATTTATTATGTCAAAAAAATTTTTTTAACAGAAAGCTTTTAAGCCAAGATGTTCTCATATAAACTTTCTTGCTCTGTTCCCTTAAAGAAATTACATCCTTATCCCCTAGGTATCATTCAGCCTGGCTTCCTGAAGTTCATGTAACTCATTTTAATGGCACTCTACCAGACACTGTGGGGAGACTTTCTGGAATGTTCCTCATCTCTAGAGACTGAAGGGGCTCACTTTTAGCATCTCAGATACTGTAGAATAGACTTTGCTGCCCTGGTAGCACTCCAGATACAGAGGCACCGCACGCTAATCCAGTCCCTCCTCTGGGTCTTTCCGCTTTCTCCAGAGTTTAGTTTTACATCACCCTCCTGCCCAGAAACTTCAGCGATCTCAGGATGAGACTTGAAATCAGCTAGAAGTTTCTGATGCCTAGTCTGGCTGGCTCCTCAGTGGTATCACAGACGACAGGCAAGCACCTACCCCAGGGCTCCAAAACCTTTAGTTGCTATTATTAAATTCAAAAGAGAATTGATATCTGGAGTCTCCAAGGTGGGTCTTGACTATTAAATGACTGCTACTCTCTTTGTAAAGTCGTTACTGACACTCATGTCTCACTCTCCCAAAAACAAGGAACCAATTTTTAACCAAAAAGCTTTTAGGGATAGGATGTCCTAGTCATTAAGACAAGCAATATAAAAACAACAATAAGGAACTGGGTAACAGTTTTTCATATAAAAATGTGATTTTTGGGGGGAGGGGGGGCAAGATTTCCTGGTGGCCTAGTAGTTAGGACTCTGCACTCCCACTGCAAGGAGCACAGATTTGATCCCTGGTCAGGGTACTGAGACCTTGCACACCATACAGTGTGCCTGCCCTCCCCCCCTGCAAAAAGAAAAAGTAACTTAGAAAAAAACCAAACTGATCATTCCAGTCTTTAGACATCTTTAACATCTCTGATTCTCTTCCCAAGTTAGTTATACCTTAACTGAGCTCTATCCCAATTCTGCCTTTTTTAATTACTAGGTACCCGTGACATTTCTGCAGCTTGGTGGTAATAAGCCAGAATCAGAAAAATTAACCAATTCAACACATATGGAAAACTTATGTTTTCTCTGCCAAGTCCTAGGGATCTTTTGATAAAGGAGAGTTCTTCCCTTTAAGAGTAGTCTAAGTAAAACCAAAGGATAAAACCAAAGAAAAGAGATCACTGATGAAGAGATAAGAAACAGCAAACAAAAAAGATACCAACAACTTATGGAGCTTCTTTCCCAAGCCAGGCATTTCTTACACCTTCTATCTTACTGACCCCACGTGACAGCCATACACCAAGAAAACAAAGCTCATAACCAAGCTTCTTAAATGTCACATCCATCAAACTAGAGCCCAAACCTAAAGCGGACCCAGTGCTAGCAAAGTGTGATGTGGGCAGAAACATACTCTGAACCCCAGCTCCAATGGGCACAACCCACAGTAAGATGCCACAGAAACCACTCGGGAGAACCGCCTGGGGGACACCCCAGATCTTCGCATTACAAGAGACACCAGATAGTGACGTGGGTACATTACCACGTGCTTGATTTCGGGGAGCACTTGCAGAGATTCGAATTCTTTAACTTTGGCAGGATCCACGTCCTCCTCCAGTTCCCACGTGCTCTCTTCGTAAGGCAGTGAGCACCACTTCACCAGGTAATGTGTCACCTCCTGGAGGGAAACGGGAGAGGCGCTTACGTTCTTTCTACTACGTTAGAGCAATCGATCCTGTACTGACGACCTAGGAAACCCTCCCTCTGATACAGCACACAAAGGCCATTAAAACAGAGGCTACGTGTTGACAAAACAAGCAAAGCACGAGACAAGCAAGGAAGACACTTTAGAAGAGTTAAAACAGAAATTCCCACCTCTCCGGTTTCTGCATCCTTGGTATGGGCCACCTCCAAGATGCGATCGACCTCCACATAGTCTGGGTTGAACAAGTCTTCGTCAGGCTAAGGCAAACAGGAAAGAAGAGCTAAGAAGTGACTCCCTTCCTGCAACCCAGCACCCAGTGTTTTATCTTTAAGTGATCCCCCCAACCCTGGGCTCTATCGGGGAATGCAGAATGAGAAGGTCTGCTTGAGTTTACTTAGGCCCCATTTGTTTACTTTTATTTCCATGACTCTAGGAAGTGGGTCAAAGAGGATCTAGGTGCAATTTATGTCAAAGACTGTTCTAAGTTGTCCTCCAAGAGTTTTGTAGTTTCTGGCCTTACATTGAGGTCTTCAATCCATTTTGAATTTATTTTTGAGTATGATATTAGAAAGTAATCTAACTTCATTGTTTTATATAAAAGAAGGCCCAGTTTCCCAAGCACTACTTATTGAAGAGGCTGTCTTAGAACACTAAAGCAATTACATTCCAATAAATTTAAAAACAACAAAAAGGTTTGCTTAAATAAGTCAACTCACCAACTTTTCTCACTGTCCCCAAATCCTGCCCTTCAGGACTACATTTAAAGGCACAACCACACCTTCCAGGTTGCACCACGGGTAAGGATTTCCTATTGGTCATTTCAATGCATGCATGCTAAGTCACTCAGTCGTGTCCAACTCTTTGGACTATAGCCTGCCAGGTTCCTCTGTCCATTGAATTCTCCAGGCAAGAACACTGGAATGGGTTGTTGTGCCCTCCTCCAGGGTTATTAAGCACTGAGCAAAAATCGGCACCAAGAGGATTTCCAGAGATAACCCACGGAAATCCGGAATGTTAGTTTCTTTTTCTTCTTCACACCAAT
Organism: Madoqua kirkii; assembly: GCA_006408675.1. Taxonomy (NCBI): domain Eukaryota; kingdom Metazoa; phylum Chordata; class Mammalia; order Artiodactyla; family Bovidae; genus Madoqua; species Madoqua kirkii. Next base: position 37,227 of record SJYC01105166.1, read on the forward strand.
AACAGTTAATAACTGGATGGATGCATGAGGGGAGCTTCTGGGGATACTGATAATGTTCTAGTCCTTGATCTAGGTGGTGGATACATAGGAGCGTTTATTATGTAAAAGTTCATCGAGCTGTACTCTTAGGACTTGTTTACAGTTAAACAGACCACGCTTCCTGCCCCCCTCCCCCAAAGTGTACCTATAAGAACAGTAATAAGCAAGATTTAGAAATATTCAATGTGTGTCCAGTGCTTTCATGTAAGCCTCTAAACTATCTCATGAGTAGTAAGTGCTGTTATTTAGAGATGAGAGAACTGACTCAGAGAGATTAAATATGTCCTGTGGCCAGGGTCGCAAAGCCACATGGACCGGAACGCTTACCCAGGTCTTTCTTGCTCAGAAGCCCTCCTCCGAACTGCAGGGGTGTTCTCACTGCCCCTTAAGCTGGAAGGCACTTTAGGAGCTATATAGTTTCACCTTCCAATCTACACAGGAACATTTCTTACAGCAACCCTGGCAAATCCACCCTCGGATTCAATTATTTCCGTGTTCAGGAATTTACTGCCCTCTGAAACCTGACCCACTGCCAAGACAACTTTACCTCTGCCTGTTCAGTAGTAGCATCACAGTCTTTATCATTATCATTATCAAATTACTGCCTAATTTTCCTCCTGGACTCACTGGAGTGAACTGCTTCCTCTACAGAAGCAGCAGCCAAGTGATTCTCTCCTCTCTATCTGAATACCTCCCAATCACAGGTGTTCAATGTTCTTCAGATGCCATGATTTCAGATCCCTCAGTGATACAGAGAGCTAACCTTTGTGGAGCAGTGACCGTGGGCCAGGCACCACGCTAAGCGCTTTCATCAACACTGTGTCATTTAATCCTCCCAGGTATCGTGAGGGTTAGGATTTCTGATTTACGAAAACAAAGGATGCTGAGTCCAGAGGAGCTATTCAGTTGGCCCAAGGACGTTCAGCAGTGCATGGACACCTGTGGGTGTTGGGAGGTGCCAGCACTGGGCATCCACTGCCCACCTTTGCTCTCGATCACTCAGACATGCTTCTGCCCGCTATTAACAGTCCTCCCCCAGCTGCCCTCAGGCTTTACAAAGTCTCTCACTGAATCCCAGTACCCACATCAGCACAATACTCAGGAAAGAACAGAGCATGGCAGGCAGGGTGCCATCTAGGATTCCTGGCACCTTTTAAGCCCCACCTACTCTTGCTGTTGTTCTTCAGTTGCTCAGTCACATCCAACTCTTTTGTGACCCCATGGACTGTAGCCCACCAGGCTTCTCTGTCCATGGGATTTTCCAGGCAAGAATACTGGAGTGGCTTGCCATTTCCTTCTCCAGGGAATCCTCCCAACCCAGGGACCGAACTTTCAGTCTCCTGCATTGGCAGGCGGACTGTTTACCAGAGCCACCAGCTCTTGGTTCACAGTAAATTTTGTGCTTTGAGCTGCGATCCAGTCATCTTCCCTATTAGAAAGTTGTAAAGATCTTTACAGTACCAGTGTGAGCCTTTCATTTACTTATTGCCATTTGCATGATTTAACTCATCCTTGCCTGTCCAGGTGAACCTGAACTTGGATTCCGTCATTCATTCTCCTAGTGCTGGGTCTAGTGCTGAGGAGTCAGGGGCTAACTGGCCTCCGGCCCCGTGGGGTGTGGGAAACGCTCAGCCTTCTAGCCTGACTCTCCTTCACACGTGCCCCTGGCTCCTCATAAAGCAGCTGGAAGTAATGTGTATGAAGAAGCTCTATTCAGAACTAGGTTATTATTTACAAGAATATCATTTATGCAAGTTATAAGTAAAACTGTTGACCAGGTCAAGACTGAAGACAGTGTTTCTCCTCCCATAACTGTCTGTTCTCACCAGGATTTCACCAGCAACTCCTCCTATGGTATTTCTACATATCCTAACACAGTTTTCTCTCTCAATAAATCAGAAACTAGAATCATGGGGCTTCATAGACTGCATTGAGGAGTCTGGACTTTATTCCAGGGAGACAGGAAGTGCTACAGGGTCTAAGCAGGCAACCCTCCTCACCAGCCTGGGCACAGCCAAGTGGAGCCTGCGCCTGGTGTCCTAGAGAAAAACACAATGAAGGCAAGGCCCTGTCTGCCCTGCAGGGCTCAGAATGGCAGACCCAGACCTGTAAACAAGTCGCTATGCTGCAAATCCTCACTAAAATAGAGGTGTGAGTGCGATGTTCTGGGAACCCAGGGAGAGCGTCCAACAGGGCTTCAGGACAGCTTTTCCAATTCCAGCCCTTCCTTTCCCTGATGCTCTATCAAAGGAATGATGCCATAAAAAACAGTTCTCACAGGCTTTACAACGAGCCTGGAGAGGCCTGGGGCCAAACGTTGAGGCTAAAGAGAAAGGACTCCATATTGGGACAAAAAGAACACTTACTGACACCGTCCTAAAATAGGTTTTTGGCATTTGCGGGAAAAGGAGCACCATGTGAACAATGAACTGGTAAGTTACATGTGGCAGTCTGCTATGACTTGATGGCATCTGAGTGCACTCTTAGGGTTGCGTATTTGTGACTACATTAAAAAAACAATTTATATTGTTTTTTCTTTGTAAGTTGTCTGTATAAAATTGAAAAATTACACGTTACAGAAAATAGAAATCACCATAATCCTACTGAATAGAGAAAATTAGGTCAGTGATTTCACATAAACTCAGACATTTTCTATGCGTTATTATGGTGATTCTTTTCCCCTGCACACCCACCTCCCACTCTCACCCCCAATGCTGGGAAAGATTGAAGGCAGGAGGAGAAGGGGATGACAGAGGATGAGATGGTTGGATGGCATCACTGATTCAATGGACATGAGTTTGAGCAAGCTCCAAGAGATGGTGAAGGACAGAGAGGCCTGGCATGCTGCAGTCCATGGGTCCCAAGGAGTTGGACACAACTAAGCGACTGAAGAACAACCATCCCCAAAAGGGAACCCTCATATGCTGTAGGAGCCTAACGTTTTCAATTAACAATAGTTTAGAACATTAATCCCCTTCCTATTGACATTAATAACCGTCCTCCAGTATCACTTTTACTAGCTGTGCAGTACTACACTCTGTGAAATGTATCATAATTTAATAGCATTTATTACCTAATGTTATGCTTGTTTTCAATTTTTCACCAACATAAACTGTTTATCATAGCTAAGTCTTTGCTCCAAGATCTGATAGTTTCCTTAAAAATAAATTATGGAATTAGAACTGCTGGGACAACGGCTATGCAAATATTGAGGCATTTGACATCCGTTGTCAACTTGCTCTCCTGAGAGGGCATCCTAGGTTATGCTCCCAAGCTGTGATGACAAGAGGGTCTCTTCCATACACCTTCACCAGCAATGGATGATACTTATTTCTAAAACCTTCCAGTATTTGGTAAGTGAAAACTAGAAGATTCTCATCTTAATTTGCATTTCTTTGGCTGCTAATGAAATGGATTATTTTTTTTGTATGATTAAATAATTTTCCCCCTTTCCTGAATTCCCCAATAATCTGTCCATTTTTTTTCCATTTAGGATTTTGTACTTTTCTTTTTTTCTTAATTTTTATTGGAATATGGTTGCTTTACAATTTTTAGTTTCTACTGTACAGCAAAGTGAACCAGCTACACATATACAGAAATCCTCTCTTTTTTTGGATTTCCTTCTCAGCTAGGTCACCACAGAGCACTGAGTAGAGTTCCCTGTGTGATACCACAGGATCTCAATAGTTACCCATTTATATACAGTACTGTATGTATGCCAATCTCAATCTCCCAATCCATCCCACTTCTCTGTACCCATACATATCTTTTTTATGTCTATATCTCTATGTATTTTCCTTTTTGACTTATAAGAGCATTTTTTATCATTACAGCTTTCTGTCATATGTATATGAGTGTATATCATGTCTGCTGCTGCTGCTAAGTTGCTTCAGTTGTGTCCGACTCTGTGCGACCCCACAGACGGCAGTCTACCAGGCTCCGCCGTCCATGGGATTTTCCATGCAAGAGTACTGGAGTGGGTTGCCATGTCTATGCAAATATAAGTAAGGTTTCCACACTGGATAAGAATGCATGCCTTCTATACAGATGCATCTGACTCTTCGTGACTCTATGGATTGTAGCCTGCCAGGCTCCTCTGTCCATGGAATTCTCCAGGGAAGAGTACTGGAGTGGGTTGCCATGCCCTCCTGCAGGGGATCTTCTCGACCTAGGGACTGAACCTGCATCTCTAATGGTACCTGCACTGGGAAGTGCCACCTGGGAAGTCCAAAGTGAAAGTGTTAGTCGAGTCCCATCTGACTCCTTGTGACCCCATGGACTACTACAGCGCATCAAGCTTCTTTGTTATGGGATTTCCCAGGGAAGAGTACTGGAGTGTGTTGCCAGTCCCTTCTCCAGGGGATCTTCCTGACCCAGGGATCAAACCCAGGTCTCCTGCATTGCAGGCAGATTCTTTACTGTCTGAACCACCACAAAAGCCCAGTTGTATATAGGTGTGCATGTACACAATTAGGAAATACATATATGTACCTATGTATTTACTTTAAGATTTGTGGTTATTTTCCAATTTATAGACACTAAAGATGCTCTGATATCCAAATCCATCAATCCTTCCTCTGACTACACTTAGAAATTCCCAAGTTGATATATTTATTTACTTATTTTCTAACATTTTGGCTTTGTTCCTATTTTACACCCAAACATTAATTCTTGAAATTACCCTTTTGGGGAGAGGGAGGAAGGAAATGAAAAAACTGTGAACACATTCCTTTTGCCATAGAATGTAACCAAGATGCAGATTCTTAGGAGTTATCATTTGTAAAAGTTTGAGCCTTATTCCATTTTCTTTGACTTAAATCTGGATAACTTGCGTCTCAAATCAGGGCACGCCTGAGCAATAGATCTGCATGGGAGTTTAACTTAAAGAAACTTAAACCTGGGATCTAATACTGCAGGAAAAGCAGTGATCAAATTAATAAGTAACACTTCACCTCAGTAAAAATGTGCTTCATCTGGGCTTGCTTATTTCTAAATCGCTTGATCTTCTGTGCGATGCGAGGGTCCTTTTCGAGTTCTTCCATTGTGGCCCATTTACAGTGTAAGTAGGAACTATCCAAAGACACACAGATTATGAGACGAGTGTAGAACCAGCAAATAATCAGACTTTAAAGTTTCAGTAACGAGGGTGACCATCTATCATAGCAGCAGCAGAGTGGCCTCCGTGGAACTGCTGGAGACTGGCCTTAGAAGGGCCTTGCCCTTCAGGACAGAAACTGAACTGCAGTTCCAAGCAACTGGTCACTCTGTGGCTTCTAGAGAAACTGGCTCCCAGTTGGAGGCAGGGCAGGTATAGGGAGGATAGCATTCATGCACATTAGTGGAAGTGGGCACACAGCAAAGCAAAAAAGGAAAAATGCAAGAGAGCAGAAAAGCATAGGCTATAGGACTGTGATTCTCCATATCGTGTGCAAACAGGAACTGCACAGGGAGTTTTGAAAACACATCAACCCTAGGGAACTATACCCAGAGAAGGAGTCAACTGGCCTTAAGGGCAGCAAGGGCTTCAGTAGTTTTAAAAATTTCTCCAGGTGACTCTATCAACAAAGTTGAGCACTGCCCCCTAAGGTGAACTTGAGCCAACTGAGGTCTGTGAGTTACACCTTAGGGGCCATTCTTAGAAAATATAGAAGATAACGATGGGATGAAGCAAAGACATTTTATTCATATAAAATCCAAATAAAAGAATACATTAAACAGACGTACAAATTTCTATACTTAACGTAGAACAGCTCCAGGTCGAATGGGGGTTCTCCTGGGTGGACCTGTAACCCAAAGCAAGCTGTTATCAGCCTAGATCCCTGTGGACCACTCTTAAGTACCAAACAAAAAAGGTAAATCAGGTGCTCCTTCTTGGTTCAGAATCTTTCTCGAGAACATTTGCATTTTACCAGGTCGGGTTTTTTGGGCAGCTCTGGAGCAGACTTTTTAAAGGCTGAACACACAGCTAAGCTACAACGTTTAAAAAAAAAAAAAAAAAATCCTCCTGTGTCACTCCGAGATCTCGGCTAGGTGGGCACTCAGCTGAAAAACCCCAACTGGCCCAGGGCTCTGAGAGCTGCTGCGAAAGCGAGAACAAGCATTTCCAGTGTCCCTGCCAACCCATCCAACCCTCCCCCAACCCCCTGCTTGTTCCCCACACACTCCAGAGGGGTTCACTCTCAAAGCGAGGAAGTCTTTCATAAATCCTCCAGGTAACAATGAAACCATGCTCTCCTCGACACTATGTTCTTATGCTCTTTCACACCAGGGATTTTCTCTAGAAGTTCCCTATGACAGCCTTGAAGACATCGAAAGGAAAAGGTGTTTGTACTGGGAGTTTTTCCCCATCTCTTCTTCGTGGCTCCTTGATGACTTTCAGTGAGTTGTGGCAATTAAGAGGTCAATACCTATTGCTAGGATCACAGGGAAGAAAAACATCAATTTGGGTCATATTCAAATATTTAAGAATTTCACGTCCTAAAATCTTCTACGGAGGTAAACCTAAGTGTCAACTAGCCCAAGAGCGCTCCTGCCTATCTCTCAGTCCAGCTGAGAAGGACCATTTCAGAGACATCTTTTAACAGAGGGTGTAATGTGTGCTAGAGACACACAAGACTGAAACATCAGCCACCAACCTCCTGGACAGTCTTAGATGCCAGGATCTTCTCAATGATGTTTGCGTCATCTTCTGGAGGCTCCTGAAGACAGAGGTGAGAGAGAGAGAGTGGATTACTGGCACCACAGAAGCCATGAAGTAATTTTACAAGAAAAGCTACAATAGATACTACTTGGTCCAAAGGTTCACCCTTGAGTACAGAGGCCTCCCCATCCTGCCAGCTCAGAGTGATGCAAAGATGGTACCCAGTCTAACCTCTGTGCATGACCCTCCCCCTTCCCCTCCCACATGAGCAGGGAAGTTACTCTGCTTTGCAGATTCTTGACTTCAGAGCTGCCTTTAACATTACTAAAATTGGTCCTGGGACCTCCCTTCTTTGCCCAAACTGCTTACATGTTACTGCATAAAATTTTAGAAAGGCATAATATGAAAGAGTCTGGGGGCTTCAGAAGCAGAAGGCCCCAATTCTGATACATTTCAGCTGTTGACTTTGGGCAAGTCAATCAACACCTCTTAGTTTCCAATCTATTAAAATAAGAATTAAAATACATATCTCACTAGGTTACTGGGAGGATAAGATGGCATGTGAAAACATTTTTTGGACAGTAAGCATTAGGCAAATGTAAGGCATAACTATTCTCTACTAAATGGTACCACTGTTCCCCTCGGTATCTGGAAATCGCTTTCTGTTTTACTGATCATCCTTTGACTACAAATCCCAACTGGAAAAAATTTAATTACTTCCTTTCTACCCTAGATACACATCAACATTTTCTAATCTCCATGAAATCTCTTTCTACAGAGGAGTACTTGATTTAAAAACATTTGCATTTAAAAAAACAACACACTTGGGATTTCTCTGATAGTCTGATGGCTAAGAGTCTGTACTCCCAAAGCAGGGGACCCAGGCTTGATCCCTGGTCTGGGAACTAGGGCTTCCCTGGTGGTTCAGATGGTAAAGAATATGCCTGCAATGTGGGAGACCAAGGTTCAATCCCTGAGTCAGGAAGATCCCCTGGAGATGGGAATGGGATCAACTCCAGTATTCTGGCCTGAAGAATTCCATGGACAGATGAGCCTCGTGGGCTACAGTCCATGGGATCATAAAGAATTGGACATGACTGAATGACTTTCACTTTTTTTTTCTCTCACTGGGAACTAGATGCCACATGCTGCAGATAAGAATTCACATGCTACAACTAAAGATAAATAAATAAAATTAACAGAAAGTTAAAAATAAAAATAAAATAAACAATAAACTTACAAAAGGATACACTGGGTCAGAACACTCCTGTTAAACGTTCTTCCTAAGATTTCAGTTAGAGCAGTTTTATTTCAGTGGTTTCAACTGCACTATATGACTTTTTCAGATCTAGCATTTATCACAATATGAGACTTAAAACAGTATATGAAAAGAACATACACCCCAACCCTAACTCTCAGAATAACTAGTTGGATTCCTTCTCAGAACTTTCCAAGAGGATGATTTGTGCTGCATTATCATTGCCTTCAGTCTACCCATTCTAGGGCTCAACTACCCCAAAGTCATACTGTTACAGAAAACATATTTTTAAGAACTTAAATCAAGCTTTAGCCAGAAAATTGATAGTAAAAAACGACGAGTAGGGCAGATGGTGGAAGAGAAGTATGGAAATCAGCAGGCGCTGACAGATGCTCCCAAAGGCTACGCATATTCATTATGTCCCCCTGGACACATGGCACTGTGAAGTTAATCCAAAATGACAAGTCTTTTCCCACTGCTCAACCGGAAGATCAGTGAACTGGGGCTGGATACACAGACTCAGCTTTTGATTTCCTCTAAGTATATTTGCTCTGCTTGATTCTTATGCACAAGAAAAGGAGGCGGTGGCAGTTCACAGTGGGTTGCTGTCTTCTCCCATCACACTAGCCTGGAAAGGCAGGGATCCTTATTTGTTTTACTCACTGGTGTAGCTAGACACCTTGAGAAAGCCAGACATCAGTGAGTGATCAATGAATACTGGTTGAATGCTAAATAACAGGGAAGACAGATGGAATACAAAGGAAAGATAAAGGGTTATTCTTGATCTATATCATATAATTAAAGCCTCCCTCTTTTTCCATATACCTGGACTTAACTTCTCTTGTCCAGATGCCTACCAGTGAAGGGCCCAAACTAGATATCCTTTCCTGAGCAGTAAAATCACAACCACAAACTTGCAGCCAACAAATAGAGCTTGGGCTATGACAAGTGTACAGTAAGCAAAGCAACAGGGGCCGGGTAAAAGGAAACGAGATTAATGACCCAACTTCCTTCCTCACCACTTCATTTCCTTCCTAAACTTTCCCCCGTTAATTATTGCATGTCTTTTGAGTTTATGTACTGGTCTTACAGAAATAAATGTGCCAGTCTTCCATCAAGGAACGGCCAGGCGTGCCCATGTAACACTCTAAGTGACTGAGGAATGGCACACATACAGCACACAGAGATCTCAAGCACACAATTATCAACGTTTTACACGTATACATATACAGTGAAGTTCCCCAGAGATAAAGTTATATTAAATTTTCAACATTCTTAGAAGATCCTCACGCCCCCTTTTAGACATAACCATCTTCAGACTTCTACCACCATTGGTAAGTTTTGCCTATTATTAAGTTTCATGCAAATGGAATCATATAGCATGTGGTTCATTCTCCTGTACCACTGTGCAGTATTTTATTGTATAAATTATTTATTTACCCACCATTTATTTATCCATGCTATTGCTAAGGAATATTTGGGTTGCTTTCAATGTTCATATAAACGCACTCACTTACCTTGGATATATACACAGGAAGGCAATTGCTAGGTTATGAGTTATATATTTAGTTTTGAGGGATACTGTCAGAACTTTTTCCAAAGTAGTTGCAACCATTTTTATATCCAGCAGCAGTGCATGACGTTCTAACTGACTTGATATCATGAGTACTGAAAACTTCAGACATTCCAATGGATATATACTCAGTTCAGTTCAGTTCAGTCACAGCCAACTCTCTGCAACCCCATGGACTGCAACACGTTAGGCCTCCCTATCCATCACCAACTCTCGGCATTTACCCAAACTCATGTCCATTGAGTCGTTAACACCATCCAACCATCTTATCCTCTGTCATCCCTTTCTCCTTCTGCCCTCAATCTTTCCTAGCATCAGGGTCTTTTCAAATGATTCAGCTCTTTGCATCAGGTGGCTAAAGTACTGGAGGTTCAGCTTCAACATCAGTCCTTCCAGTGAACACCCAGGACTGATCTCCTGTAGGATGGACTGGTTGGATCTCCTTGCAGTCCAAGGGACTCTCAAGAGTCTTCTCCAACACCATAGTTCAAAAGCATCAATTCTTCAGCATTCAGCTTTCTTTAGAGTTCAACTATTACATCCCCTCCTTAATTCACATTTCCCTGATAATTAGAAGGTGCTGAGCATCTTTTCATATGGTTATTGGCCCTCAGTTTAGTTCAGTTCAGTTGCTCAGTCATGTCCAACTCTTTGTGACCCCATGAATTGCAGCATACCAGGCCTCCCTGTCCATCATCAACTCCCAGAGTTCACTCAGACTCAAGGCCATTGAGTCAGTGATGCCATCCAGCCATCTCATCCTTACCTTTGTTGGCAAAGTAATATCTCTGCTTTTGAATATGCTATCTAGGTTGGTCATAACTTTCCTTCCAAGGAGTAAGCATCTTTTAATTTCATGGCTGCATTCACCATCTGCAGTGATTTTGGAGCCCCAAAAAATTAAGTCTGACACTGTTTCCACTGTTTCCCCATCTATTTCCCACGAAGTGACAGGACCAGATGCCATGATCTTCGTTTTCTGAATGTTAAGCTTTAAGCCAACTTTTTCACTCTCTCCTTTCACTTTCATCAAGAGGCTTTTTAGTTCCACTTCACTTTTTGCCGTAAGGGTTGTGTCATCTGTATATATGAGGTTACTGACATTTCTCCTGGCAATCTTGATTCCAGCTTGTGCTTATTGTCCCTGCTGCTGCTAAGTCGCTTCAGTTGTGTTCAACTCTGTGCAACCCCATAGACGGCAGCCCACCAGGCTCCACCGTCCCTGGGATTCTCCAGGCAAGAACACTGGAGTGAGTTGCCATTTCCTTCTCCAGTGCATGAAAGTGAAAAGTGAAAGTGAAGTTGCTCAGTCGTGTCCGACTCTTAGCGACCCCATGGACTGCAGCCCACCAGGCTCCTCCGTTCATGGGATTTTCCAGGCAAGAGTACTGGAGTGGGTTGCCATTGCCCTATGAGGCTTCTATTCAAGTCATTTGCCCATTTTAAAAACTGTCCTTTCTTTTAAATCGTCAAGAGTTCTTTATATTTGCAATATTTGCCAAGAGTTCATATCTTTATATATTTCTGAATAAGAGTCCTCAGTTACGATCTATACTTTTTCTATCAATCTATGGTTTGCCCTCTCAAACTGTAGATGTGTCTTTTGATGAGGAGAAGTTCTATATGATTCACCTTTTTTCTCTATTGTATTTTTATGTCCACTGAATGAATCTTTGCTGCCACCGAAGCCACAAATAAGCCACATACATATTTTTAAATCTTCTTACAGCCACATTTATGCTGGGAAAGGTTGAAGACCAGAAGGGAAAGGGACGACAGAGAATAAGATGGTTGGAAGACATCACTGACTCAATGCATGTGAGTTTGAGCAAACTTGAGAGAGAGAAAAACAGGGAAGCCTGGTGTGGTGCAGCTCATGGGGTCATAAAGAGTCGGACATGACTTAGTGACTGAATGACAACAGCAGCAGCTACATTTAAAAACAGATGAATTTGATTTTAACAATATTTTAACTAACATAGCCAAAATATCATTTCAAAATGTAATCAATATAAAATTATTAATGAAACAGTTTACATTCTTCTTCTTATACTGACTCTTTAAAAATCTGTTCGGTACTTCGTTGGGCATATCTCAGTTCGAACTAGGCTATTTCAAGTGCTCAGTAGCCATATACAGCTCTATTTTTGGCCCACTGGTCTATGTGTTCTTATGGCAATGCTACCTTGTCTTCATTTTTGTAAACTGATTACAAAGTATGGATTATAAGTCTTCCAACTGGGTTCTTCCCTTTCAAGATTGCCTTGGATAGGGTAGATCTGTATTTCCACAGTCAATTTCCACCAAAAATGCACTCTGCCTAGATTTGGACTGGGACTGAACTACAGATAGCTTAATTTTGAATACATGTATATCATATATCACTCCATTTGCTTAGGGCATCTTTCATTTGTTTCAGCCATGTTTTCATACAGAGGGTTTATATATCTTTTGAGACTTACTTCAGGGTATCTAATACCTTGATACTATCATAAGTGGCATTTTACAATTTTCCATTCCTGATTTGACGTTGCTAGTTTATAAAATAAGTATACTGTAAAAGGTATATTGTAATATTAGTATATTATAAATGGTGCCAATACATTTGTTTGATTCAAGGTTACCATAAACCTTCAAACTTAAAAAAAAAAAAAAA
>SJYC01105167.1:0-10074 GCA_006408675.1 Madoqua kirkii
AATATTTGAATTGATCTAAGTAACTAATAATGACAGTAAAGATTTTATTCAGACATTTTGTAAATACTGACAACTTATTGAATTATAATATTGAATGACCATTGAAGTTTTAGAATCAGTTAACACTGAAGAGCCTATCAATAAAAGAACTAATGTAAAATAACATATTATCTCCTCTTAAGGTACAGCTTTTATTGCTTGATTGGTTCATGCCATTAGTTTCTCCTTGTGTATCACTGACCATATTGGAACTGCTGGATCTGAGCAGACACAGCTCTGGTAAATGTCTACCATGAGAGATATAATGTGGATGTCATACTTCTAGAAAGTTCTTTTTGGGATTTTTACTGACCTCTCATTGTGAAATCATTGTAGATGCCACAGAAAGAAAGAGGATATCCTGTGGGCGATGGTGTGTGGTGGGCCACACTGACAGCTTTCCTTAAAAAGGAAATTGCTGAAGTAAACTGACCTGTCCATTTATTTTGATGAAAATAAATTTCAGTTCTAAAAAAATAGAGAAGGGAGAGAGGTGCCCTAAAGTGTAAAGGAATAAGAAAGATTAGTGCATAAATGTGGAATCTTGGAAAATGGTACAGATGAACCTATTTGCAGGGCATGAATAGAGACGCAGACATAGAGACTGGACATGTGGACACAGGGTGGGCAAGGGCAAGATGGAATAAATTGGGAGGTTAGGATTGATATATACACCCTACCATGTGTAAAATTGGTAGCTAGTGGGAAGCTGCTGCAAAGCTCAGGGAGCTCAGCTCGGGGCACTGAGATGACCTAGATGGGAGCAATGGTGGGCAGGAAGTTCCAAGAGGGAGGGGATATATGTATACATATAGCCAGTTCACTTTGTTGTACAGCAGAAACCAACACAAAAAAATTTCTACTCTGCAGATTTGAATAAGACAAAATACCAGAAGACCCTAGAACTTGTGATCTTGTATTTGAGCACTCTCAGCAAAGTTTGCCTATTAATTTTTGTCTGATTGAAGGTGGGTGTGGAGGTCAAAGCTTCCCCTGGTCATGACCTCTCTTCCTTTGGGATCACAAACATTCTAAAAGAGAAATCTGTGTACTTTTTATCTTATAGGGCAGATCTCCACTTCAGTTAAATTCTCCTGATTTAAAAATATATTCTTTTAAGGCACTCTGATCAATCCCTCTTGATACAACCAATTTCATAGAACTTTCATTTCTGAACTATCATTATAATGTGCTCATTACCATTTAAAAATAATAGAATTATTATTTCTACAGCCCAAGAAGCACTAAAAATTTTGAGATGAATCTCTGCTTCAAAGGGAAAAGCCATCACTACTGGGGGATACTTCTCTGATTTTTCTTGTCTGCTCCTTTATGGCACTATTTTTTTTCCATTGAACTTGATTCTTGAGCCATGATTGGCAGGATAATCAGATTAAAGAATACTCTTAAAAGACCCTGATTTGGGTTCTGTTAACCTTACAGCTTCATGAAAAATGAGATGACAATTTGACTTTTTTTCTGAGTTGATTGGATATTTTATATTTACCTTTTTAAGTCCTTGATGAGACTGGCACTTCTCCATGGCATTTTATGTACTCATTAAGTCGCTGAGGATTTCTTTCTGTCATCTCTGCTCCATTACTACCTACAGAAAATGGCATTCATTTAGAACTGGTACAGTTTCCTCTATGGTTAGATTTCAGGGTACAGGTCATAGTTAACTGCTAGAGCTCTGAAGGGTCAGATGGAAGTACTCATGTGCCATCTAAACACCAGCTTTCAGAATGTATCTTCCAACATTATCTTGTTAATGCTAGTACTTCTTCATGAAGGGGAGAGATTAGCCTCAATCAGGCAATAGATATGACACATGTTTTTGAAGATCAGACAGAAGCAGAAGGCCCCAATTCTGATACATTTCAGCTGTTGACTTTGGGCAAGTCAATCAATACCTCTTAGTTTCCAATCTATTAAAATAAGAATTAAAATACATATCTCACTAGGTTACTGGGAGGATAAGATGGCATGTGAAAACATTTTTTGGACAGTAAGCATTAGGCAAATGTAAGGCATAACTATTCTCTACTAAATGGTACCACTGTTCCCCTCGGTATCTGGAAATCGCTTTCTGTTTTACTGATCATCCTTTGACTACAAATCCCAACTGGAAAAAATTTAATTACTTCCTTTCTACCCTAGATACACATCAACATTTTCTAATCTCCATGAAATCTCTTTCTACAGAGGAGTACTTGATTTAAAAACATTTGCATTTAAAAAAACAACACACTTGGGATTTCTCTGATAGTCTGATGGCTAAGAGTCTGTACTCCCAAAGCAGGGGACCCAGGCTTGATCCCTGGTCTGGGAACTAGGGCTTCCCTGGTGGTTCAGATGGTAAAGAATATGCCTGCAATGTGGGAGACCAAGGTTCAATCCCTGAGTCAGGAAGATCCCCTGGAGATGGGAATGGGATCAACTCCAGTATTCTGGCCTGAAGAATTCCATGGACAGATGAGCCTCGTGGGCTACAGTCCATGGGATCATAAAGAATTGGACATGACTGAATGACTTTCACTTTTTTTTTCTCTCACTGGGAACTAGATGCCACATGCTGCAGATAAGAATTCACATGCTACAACTAAAGATAAATAAATAAAATTAACAGAAAGTTAAAAATAAAAATAAAATAAACAATAAACTTACAAAAGGATACACTGGGTCAGAACACTCCTGTTAAACGTTCTTCCTAAGATTTCAGTTAGAGCAGTTTTATTTCAGTGGTTTCAACTGCACTATATGACTTTTTCAGATCTAGCATTTATCACAATATGAGACTTAAAACAGTATATGAAAAGAACATACACCCCAACCCTAACTCTCAGAATAACTAGTTGGATTCCTTCTCAGAACTTTCCAAGAGGATGATTTGTGCTGCATTATCATTGCCTTCAGTCTACCCATTCTAGGGCTCAACTACCCCAAAGTCATACTGTTACAGAAAACATATTTTCTAAGAACTTAAATCAAGCTTTAGCCAGAAAATTGATAGTAAAAAACGACGAGTAGGGCAGATGGTGGAAGAGAAGTATGGAAATCAGCAGGCGCTGACAGATGCTCCCAAAGGCTACGCATATTCATTATGTCCCCCTGGACACATGGCACTGTGAAGTTAATCCAAAATGACAAGTCTTTTCCCACTGCTCAACCGGAAGATCAGTGAACTGGGGCTGGATACACAGACTCAGCTTTTGATTTCCTCTAAGTATATTTGCTCTGCTTGATTCTTATGCACAAGAAAAGGAGGCGGTGGCAGTTCACAGTGGGTTGCTGTCTTCTCCCATCACACTAGCCTGGAAAGGCAGGGATCCTTATTTGTTTTACTCACTGGTGTAGCTAGACACCTTGAGAAAGCCAGACATCAGTGAGTGATCAATGAATACTGGTTGAATGCTAAATAACAGGGAAGACAGATGGAATACAAAGGAAAGATAAAGGGTTATTCTTGATCTATATCATATAATTAAAGCCTCCCTCTTTTTCCATATACCTGGACTTAACTTCTCTTGTCCAGATGCCTACCAGTGAAGGGCCCAAACTAGATATCCTTTCCTGAGCAGTAAAATCACAACCACAAACTTGCAGCCAACAAATAGAGCTTGGGCTATGACAAGTGTACAGTAAGCAAAGCAACAGGGGCCGGGTAAAAGGAAACGAGATTAATGACCCAACTTCCTTCCTCACCACTTCATTTCCTTCCTAAACTTTCCCCCGTTAATTATTGCATGTCTTTTGAGTTTATGTACTGGTCTTACAGAAATAAATGTGCCAGTCTTCCATCAAGGAACGGCCAGGCGTGCCCATGTAACACTCTAAGTGACTGAGGAATGGCACACATACAGCACACAGAGATCTCAAGCACACAATTATCAACGTTTTACACGTATACATATACAGTGAAGTTCCCCAGAGATAAAGTTATATTAAATTTTCAACATTCTTAGAAGATCCTCACGCCCCCTTTTAGACATAAACACTCTTCAGACTTCTACCACCATTGGTAAGTTTTGCCTATTATTAAGTTTCATGCAAATGGAATCATATAGCATGTGGTTCATTCTCCTGTACCACTGTGCAGTATTTTATTGTATAAATTATTTATTTACCCACCATTTATTTATCCATGCTATTGCTAAGGAATATTTGGGTTGCTTTCAATGTTCATATAAACGCACTCACTTACCTTGGATATATACACAGGAAGGCAATTGCTAGGTTATGAGTTATATATTTAGTTTTGAGGGATACTGTCAGAACTTTTTCCAAAGTAGTTGCAACCATTTTTATATCCAGCAGCAGTGCATGACGTTCTAACTGACTTGATATCATGAGTACTGAAAACTTCAGACATTCCAATGGATATATACTCAGTTCAGTTCAGTTCAGTCACAGCCAACTCTCTGCAACCCCATGGACTGCAACACGTTAGGCCTCCCTATCCATCACCAACTCTCGGCATTTACCCAAACTCATGTCCATTGAGTCGTTAACACCATCCAACCATCTTATCCTCTGTCATCCCTTTCTCCTTCTGCCCTCAATCTTTCCTAGCATCAGGGTCTTTTCAAATGATTCAGCTCTTTGCATCAGGTGGCTAAAGTACTGGAGGTTCAGCTTCAACATCAGTCCTTCCAGTGAACACCCAGGACTGATCTCCTGTAGGATGGACTGGTTGGATCTCCTTGCAGTCCAAGGGACTCTCAAGAGTCTTCTCCAACACCATAGTTCAAAAGCATCAATTCTTCAGCATTCAGCTTTCTTTAGAGTTCAACTATTACATCCCCTCCTTAATTCACATTTCCCTGATAATTAGAAGGTGCTGAGCATCTTTTCATATGGTTATTGGCCCTCAGTTTAGTTCAGTTCAGTTGCTCAGTCATGTCCAACTCTTTGTGACCCCATGAATTGCAGCATACCAGGCCTCCCTGTCCATCATCAACTCCCAGAGTTCACTCAGACTCAAGGCCATTGAGTCAGTGATGCCATCCAGCCATCTCATCCTTACCTTTGTTGGCAAAGTAATATCTCTGCTTTTGAATATGCTATCTAGGTTGGTCATAACTTTCCTTCCAAGGAGTAAGCATCTTTTAATTTCATGGCTGCATTCACCATCTGCAGTGATTTTGGAGCCCCAAAAAATTAAGTCTGACACTGTTTCCACTGTTTCCCCATCTATTTCCCACGAAGTGACAGGACCAGATGCCATGATCTTCGTTTTCTGAATGTTAAGCTTTAAGCCAACTTTTTCACTCTCTCCTTTCACTTTCATCAAGAGGCTTTTTAGTTCCACTTCACTTTTTGCCGTAAGGGTTGTGTCATCTGTATATATGAGGTTACTGACATTTCTCCTGGCAATCTTGATTCCAGCTTGTGCTTATTGTCCCTGCTGCTGCTAAGTCGCTTCAGTTGTGTTCAACTCTGTGCAACCCCATAGACGGCAGCCCACCAGGCTCCACCGTCCCTGGGATTCTCCAGGCAAGAACACTGGAGTGAGTTGCCATTTCCTTCTCCAGTGCATGAAAGTGAAAAGTGAAAGTGAAGTTGCTCAGTCGTGTCCGACTCTTAGCGACCCCATGGACTGCAGCCCACCAGGCTCCTCCGTTCATGGGATTTTCCAGGCAAGAGTACTGGAGTGGGTTGCCATTGCCCTATGAGGCTTCTATTCAAGTCATTTGCCCATTTTAAAAACTGTCCTTTCTTTTAAATCGTCAAGAGTTCTTTATATTTGCAATATTTGCCAAGAGTTCATATCTTTATATATTTCTGAATAAGAGTCCTCAGTTACGATCTATACTTTTTCTATCAATCTATGGTTTGCCCTCTCAAACTGTAGATGTGTCTTTTGATGAGGAGAAGTTCTATATGATTCACCTTTTTTCTCTATTGTATTTTTATGTCCACTGAATGAATCTTTGCTGCCACCGAAGCCACAAATAAGCCACATACATATTTTTAAATCTTCTTACAGCCACATTTATGCTGGGAAAGGTTGAAGACCAGAAGGGAAAGGGACGACAGAGAATAAGATGGTTGGAAGACATCACTGACTCAATGCATGTGAGTTTGAGCAAACTTGAGAGAGAGAAAAACAGGGAAGCCTGGTGTGGTGCAGCTCATGGGGTCATAAAGAGTCGGACATGACTTAGTGACTGAATGACAACAGCAGCAGCTACATTTAAAAACAGATGAATTTGATTTTAACAATATTTTAACTAACATAGCCAAAATATCATTTCAAAATGTAATCAATATAAAATTATTAATGAAACAGTTTACATTCTTCTTCTTATACTGACTCTTTAAAAATCTGTTCGGTACTTCGTTGGGCATATCTCAGTTCGAACTAGGCTATTTCAAGTGCTCAGTAGCCATATACAGCTCTATTTTTGGCCCACTGGTCTATGTGTTCTTATGGCAATGCTACCTTGTCTTCATTTTTGTAAACTGATTACAAAGTATGGATTATAAGTCTTCCAACTGGGTTCTTCCCTTTCAAGATTGCCTTGGATAGGGTAGATCTGTATTTCCACAGTCAATTTCCACCAAAAATGCACTCTGCCTAGATTTGGACTGGGACTGAACTACAGATAGCTTAATTTTGAATACATGTAATCATATATCACTCCATTTGCTTAGGGCATCTTTCATTTGTTTCAGCCATGTTTTCATACAGAGGGTTTATATATCTTTTGAGACTTACTTCAGGGTATCTAATACCTTGATACTATCATAAGTGGCATTTTACAATTTTCCATTCCTGATTTGACGTTGCTAGTTTATAAAATAAGTATACTGTAAAAGGTATATTGTAATATTAGTATATTATAAATGGTGCCAATACATTTGTTTGATTCAAGGTTACCATAAACCTTCAAACTTAAAAAAAAAAAAAAAGCAGTATCCGTAAAGTGCACTATATCAAAGAATAATAAAACAAAGCATGCCTGTATTTCTTCCTTTTCCTTAGTGCAGGACCTCCAATGTATTTCTGAATATAAATGAGAATAGTGGACTCTTTTTCTTACTTGCTAATTCAGAGGGAAGGCATTCAATACTACACCATTTAATATAATATTAGCTGTCAGTTTTTATCTAGTGATTTATAAGATATTCTTTTAGTATCTGGTTTCTACAGTTTTCAGATATGCCTAAGTATGGTTTTCTTTTCTGTGTTTTTCCCGCTTGGGGGTTACCTAACATTGAATCTACTGATTGATATCTTCCATCAGTTTTGGGGACTTTTTGGCTCTTACTGACCCAGGTGTGATCCCAGGGTAGAGAAGATCTCCTGGAGCAGGAAATAGCAACCTATTCCAGTATTCTGGAGAATCCCACGGACAGAGGAGCTGGCAGGCTACAGTCCATGGGGTCGCAAAGAGCTGGACATGACTGAGTGGCTGACCTTTCCTTTTCTGCATCTAGGAAGCTAAGCAGAGCATGAGGCCTTTGCACTGCGTCCCAGTGGTCTCTCTATGCGTTTATGCTTTGTTCTGTTCTTTCCACTCATTTTTCTGGATGTCAGTTTAGAAACTTTGTACTGATCTATCTTTAAAGTCATTAATCTTATCTTCTCTTATATCTAATCTGCTTTTAAACTTACCTATTGTGCTTTGAATTTTACAAATTTTCAGTTTACAGCGTTGATCTGATTCTCTTTATAGCTTCAATTCTCTGTTGAGATTCTTTACTTTAAAACTTATTTTGTTCATCTTTTCCTCTATTTTCTTTAACTCATTAATCATAGTAATTCAACATTTTTTTTTTCCTGCTAACTCCATTATATGGATCATCTGGGCTTTGCTTCCATTAATATTTCTGATTGTTAGTCAATTTCCCAGCCTTTTCCATGTCTAATAATTTTTTATTGCATGGTGAATATTGTGAACAAAAGAATCACAGCAGCTCCAAATGCTTCCTATTTTCTCCTTGATGAACAGGGAGAAGGAATGGGTCTCACTGGTCCAGTTCAATCAGGCTCTGCTGGGTCAGGACTGGGTCTCCATTCTGTTAAGACTCAGTCCATCTCTCGTTTGATCTATTCCTTGAGAAAAATGCCCAAGGTCACCTGACTATAAGCTCGGCCGGTCTTTTTACTCCTCAGCCCTGAGTTTTCCAATCCCAAGCAGGTTAACAATCTCTCTTAAAAGAGTCAGTTTTGTTTTGCAGTAGACCCATCCTTTCAGTGAGAATTTATCTCCTAAGTAATGCAAGACTCTGAGATTTCAATCTGCCTTCTGCTTCGGCCACCCACTTCTTGTACTACCCCAGAACTCAGCAAATGTCTTCTGGGGAAGGCTCCTTGCTTTGGGGATTTCTCTAGTTCCCAATCATTTCATCAGCCCTGCATAATCAACCTCCAGCAGAGTCAGATGGTTTCTCGTCAACCCAGAGTGGGTTTCTGTTTGGGCCCAGCCTGGTGCTCAGCCCCTGCCCAGAATTACAGAATGCTTCCGGAGAAGAAAACAGTCAGCAACGGTCAGCTCATCTAGGAAGAGCTCTTCTGTCTGGAATTTTAGTGCACCTCATTCTTACTGCTTCCACAACTAGCTGATGTTTTAAAAAATACGTTCTTTGCAAGTTACCTTTTTCTTTCCCCTTACAGCAAGTGTTGGCCTGCCATGCCCGACTGTTTCTTACCTGAAAATAGAATCCTCCACACTAACTCTTACTTCTACAGTTCCCTACGGCCTAGTTTTGGAGCTTTCTTTTCTATCTATATTCATTCTCTAGGTGATCCCATCCAGTCTCATGGTTTTAAATACTGGCTATATGTGTCTTGCCTCCCATATTTATTTATCCTGGGCTTTTCAGGTGGTGCTAGTGATAAAGAAACCACCTGTCAATGTAGGAGATGGAAGAGATGCAGGTTCTATCCCTGGGTTAGGAAGATCTCCTAGAGGAAGGCCTGACAATCCCCTCCAGCGTTCCTGCCTAGAATCCCATGGACAGAGGAGCCCGATGGACTACTGTCCATATGCTCGCAACGAGTCAGACACGACTGAAGCAACTTAATTCACATGTGTGCATGCTGTCCGGACTGCCATATTTATTTAATCCAGCTTCAGTTCAGTTCAGTCGCTCAGTCATGTCCGACTCTTTGTGACCCCATGAATCGCAGCACGCCAGGCCTCCCTGTCCATCACCAACTCCCGGAGTTCACTCAGACTCATGTCCATCGAGTCAGTGATGCCAACCACCCATCTCATCCTCGGTCGTCCCCTTCTCCTCCTGCCCTTAATCCCTCCCAGCATCAGAGTCTATTCCAATGAGTCAACTCTTTGCATGAGGTGGCCAAAGTACTAGAGTTTCAGCTTTAGCATCATTCCTTCCAAAGAAATCCCAGGGTTGATCTCCTTCAGAATGGACTGGTTGGATCTCCTTGCACTCCAAGGGACTCTCAAGAGTCTTCTCCAACACCCCAGTTCAAAAGCATCAATTCTTCGGCACTCAGCCTTCTTCATAGTACAACTCTCACATCCATACATGACCACAGGAAAAACCATAGCCTTGACTAACAGACCTTAGTCAGCAAAGTAATGTCTCTGCTTTTGAATATACTATCTAGGTTGGTCATAACTTTTCTTCCAAGGAGTAAGCATCTTTTAATTTCATGGCTGCAGTCACCATCTGCAGTGATTTTGGAGCTCCCCAAAATAAAGTCTGACACTGTTTCCACTGTTTCCCCATCTATTTCCCATGAAGTGATGGGACTGGATGCCATCATCTTAGTTGTCTGAATGTTGAACTTTAAGCCAACTTTTTCACTCTCCTCTTTTACTTTCATCCAGAGCCTTTTAGTTCCTCTTCACTTTCTGCCATAAGGGTGGTGTCATCTGCATATCTGAGGTTATTGATATTTCTCCCAGCAATCTGATTCCAGCTTGTGCTTCTTCCAGCCCAGCATTTCTCATGATGTATTCTGCGTATAAGGCTGTCTCTTATACACATCTCTTTTTGGAGGGACTGATTTAGTATCATTCTTGCATGTTTATTAACTTAAAGCACACTATACTT
>SJYC01105168.1:0-16263 GCA_006408675.1 Madoqua kirkii
GGAAGAGGGTGTTTGCTATGACCAGTGCATTTTCTTGGCAAAACTCTATTAGTCTTTGCCCTGCTTCATTCCACATTCCAAGGCCAAATCTGCCTGTTACTCCAGGTGTTTCTTGACTTCCTACTTTTGCATTCCAGTCCCCTATAATGAAAAGGACATCTTTTTTGGGTGTTAGTTCTAAAAGGTCTTGTAGGTCTTCATAGAACCGTTCAACTTCAGCTTCTTCAGCGTTACTGGTTGGGGCATAGACTTGGACAACTGTGATACTGAATGGTTTGCCTTGGAAACGAACAGAGATCATTCTGTTGTTTTTGAGATTGCATCCAAGTACTGCATTTCCGACTCTTCCGTTGACCATGATGGCTACTCCATTTCTTCTGAGGGATTCCTGCCCACAGTAGTAGATATAATGGTCATCTGAGTTAAATTCACCCATTCCAGTCCATTTTAGTTTGCTGATTCCTAGAATGTTGGCGTTCACTTTTGCCATCTCTTGTTTGACCACTTCCAATTGCCTTGATTCATGGACCTGACATTCCAGGTTCCTATGCAATATTGCTCTTTACAGCATCGGACCTTGCTTCTATCACGTCACATCACAGCTGGGTATTGTTTTTGCTTTGGCTCCATCCCTTCATTCTTTCTGGATTTAATTATCCACTGATCTCCAGTAGCATATTAGGCACCTACTGACCTGGGGATTTCCTCGTTCTGCATACTATTATTTTGCCTTTTCATACTGTTCATGGGGTTCTCAAGGCAAGAATACTAAGGTGGTTTGCCATTCCCTTCTCCAGTGGACCACATTCTGTCAGACCTCTCCACCGTGACCTGCCCCTCTTGGGTGGCCCCGCAGGCATGGCTGAGTTTCACTGAGTTAGACAAGGCTGTGGTCCCAGTGTGATTCGATTGACTAGTTTTCTGTGGGTATGGTTTCAGTGTGTCTGCCTTCTGATGCCCTCTTGCAACACCTACCATCTTACTTGGGTTTCTCTTACCTTGGGCGTGGGGTATCTCTTCACGGCTGCTCCAGCAAAGCACAGCTGCTGCTCCTTACCTTGGACGCAGGGTAATCCAGCTTAGAACCCCATAATTACAGACTCCTTTATCCAAATGTTACTTGTCATCACCACCTGACTATTTCAGAAATATTTCACACTTCAGATGTCCACAAACTAAACTCCAAGTCTCTTAGCCAAGCCACCAACTCTACCCCTTCAAACTACAGTTTTCTTACAACTGGATTAAAAAGAACTCTATCCCTCTGGATGTTTAACCCCAAAATCCTGTAATTCCCAACTCCTCTCTTTTCGTGCCACACACCCTATGTCATCAGCCAAGAGATCCTGTTGAGTTTACCTTCGAAGTATGTTCAGAACCCAGCCACTTCTCACCACCTCCACTGCTTCTACCCTGGTCTAAACCACCTTCATCTCTCACCCAGATTATTCCCAATCATCTCTTAAATAGTCACTTTGTTACCTTGCCTGTCCTACTGGTCTATTCTCAACACAACTATCAGAATGGCCCCTTCATTTAAGTCATCCTTTTGCTTAAACTGGTTTTCTTTCAACTTGGGAGTAAAACCTAAAGTCTCCCAAAGGTCTTCAGAGCCCCACAGAGTGCGTCCCCAGCCTATCACCTCCTCTGTCACCTGTCAACTCCTTGTCTGTCCCTCGTACACACCCGGCACCTTTAGGACTCCGCTATTCCATCTGCCTGAAATGCTCTTCTCCCTACACAGCTCCCTCACTCCTTTACTTCCTTCAGTTCTTAGATCATATACTACCTTTGTGAGGCCAACACTGATCACCCTATCTAAGACTGCAACCTTCATTCTTGAATTTCTTAACATTCCTACTCTGATGTTTTTTTTCTATAGCACTTATTACCATGTACATACTACACAATTTTACTCTTTCCAGGTTGAAAACCAGCCTCTCCCGAGTTATTTCTACCAAAGGAAGTTCTGCGCTTAGCCCTTTGGCCTGACACCCCACGTAGGCTGAAAACCCGGCAAACCTCTGGGGAGGAGATGGTCTGTGTACATGCCACAGGCTCCCTCCACAAGGGTCTCCAGCGCTCAGAGCAGTCCTTGGTACCCAATAGTAGTAGGCGCTCAATAATATTTCTGAATAAATAATGTGAAGAGATTTTACAATGCAACATGGGAACAGCAGTGTAGAGCAAGTGCCACGGGCACACAGAGCCGGAGCAGCCGGCCAAGCCAGAAGAGGCTTGGAAACAAGCTGGATGTCTACCAGCCTTAGACTTTCATCACTGCCAACTACCTTTCCTACCTGCTTCCAAGTCTGTACGAACCAGACTTACAATCAAGCATTCCCACGAGTGCGCCCACGCTGGAAGAGCCACGGTCTCCCCTCACCAGCAGGCAACTTCAGATAGGCTCTCTCTCCTTAGAAGAATTTTCTTTACTTGACTGCATATCTGGGGGGAGGGAGGCTTTGCTGCAGTGCCTGGGCTTAGCTGCGCCGACCAGGGGCGACTCTCTGGTTGTGGTGTGAGGGCTTCTCTTGTTGCAGAGTGTGTGCTCTAGGGCGAGTGGGCTCAGAAACTGTGGCCCACGGGCTCAGCTGCCCGATGGCATGTGGGATTTTAATTCCCAGGCCAAGGATCAAATCCATGTCCCCTGCATTAGCAGGTGGATTCTTAATCGCTGGAGGTCCCTTCAAATAGTCTCTTATTCTTAACTACCATGAAGAACAGAAAAAGATGGCTTCTGATGGAAAGATGTTGATTTCTCTTCAGTTTTTAACCAGGACCCAATCCACAGAAACATTAACATGTAGATGAAGAAGGCACAGAACTTTACTCCAAGGGTTAAAAGGATGGATGGCTTAAAGCATTCTTTATGATAGAAAATTTTTAAGTAAAAATTAAGGAATTTGAAATAAAACTTTAGTTTGCTTTCTGGCACTAAAGAAAAGGGGATAACAGTAGAATTAAAAAAAAAAGTTATTACCAAAATCTGACAACAGATTTTTTTTTTTACTCTATCCTAATAAAAGGGAAAAAAGAGGCTAGTGTTACCAAAAATACACATCAAAGTAGAAAGAAGACTGGAAAATCAGGATTTCTTTTTCCTAAACAGAGACCGTGCATAAGCTTGATCATGTGTGTATAAACACTCAGTGTATACAGATACACACAGATATAAACTAAATCTGCTTGCCGAACACACTTCCATAACAGCCATCTGTTCCCAACTTCTTGGAATTTTCTCAAATTATCCTTCAAAGAAGACCATTTTAATTCATTCAATTTCATGTCAGAAACTCATGAAATTAATTTTTTCCCTTAAGGAAAAAATTTTCAACTCACATCACTCCCAACCTGAACCAACCACCTGATTCACTCTATTCAGCTAGAACAAGGAGAGCCTCTAGTGAGACACAACTCACTTTTTAAAACATTAAGTATTTACCAAGTGCTATGGAAGGTCCAAAGTCGTATCAAACAAGATGCCCAGTCTCAGGGGCTTAGCTCTGAGTGGAAGCAAAATAAAATATATTTTTCTTAGAAATGTGCCAGGGGTAAATCCTAATCAGTGCAACAGTAACCCTAAGTCCAGCAAGAGAACAGAAAGCATGAACAGCTTGAATTTCAAATAGTGTGTTTTCTTTCAGCTGGGCCCTAAAGGATGCTGGCTCATAAGAGGACTGTAAACAGGAAGGAAAGCTGAACCGTACCTATGGGATGAAAGGACCAGTATAGGGGAAGCAGGATGCCTATTTGGGATACCAAGGAACACAGTCTTAATAGAAAAAAAAAAAAAATACACAGAATAGGGAGTAGGGATAAATAAGAACAGAATGTGGCCACATTCCTTCAAAGAAAATCAGGTAGGAATTTTGATCTAAAACAGGAGTTAACAGGCAAAATCACCTTAGACTCTTGAGTGGGACACTGAGAAAAGCCAAAAACTGCCCTGGGAAAACGGGAAAACGAGCCTGGTAATAGAGTGGCAAGGACAGGGGCTGGGCGGGGAACGAGAGGCGCAAACCGCAGCTGGTTGAATGCTAGGAGCTCAGCGAGACTGGGGCCAGCGGCAGCCAAGAGGAAACAGAGACAGGAGACACGGAGGGAAGACCCGGGGTGGGAAACGGTGGTGTGGCCAGCGAAGAAACGGAAAGAATGGGAACCATCCTCCCGGGCCGAGTGGGGCGGCACCCTAAGCCCTGAGTCACCCGGGCTGGTGCAGAGCTGCCGTCACTCTGCCCCGGGGCCTGCCCCTGGCAGTCAGGGCTGGGGTGAGAAGAGGGCGAATGCCAGCAGGAAAACAGGCCAGTACAAAGAAGCGGAGGAAACAAGAGCCTGAGGAAGAAAGAAAAACACCTCATTCTCATCTTTCTAATCCAGGAGTTAAGAATCGTACCTGTTTCTATAATGTTTTAAGCATATTTATTCATTACTTACATTACTTACATATAAATACATGATAAGTACAACTGAATGCATGTCTTTATGTTACTTACTACCCAACGTCAAATACTACCTATGTTAAGTGAAAATTATGATCAACTAAAAAGTGACATTTGTTTTTGCAAAAGTTTACAGTATGATGGCGCGAACAATCTGGAGTGATATTCAGAGCAATACGGCAGGGGCACTGACCCATCAGTGCCGGCATGGGCTGTGAACAAGAGGTGGGTGGGTTCCAGGGACACTGGGCATAATGAATACACCACAAAACAGAAGGGACACGCCATACTTTTCTCTAAATAGTTCCTGGGGCTTAATGTACACTTTACTTTATTGAAGCCTTTTCATGCTGGAGAGATAAGTTAAAAAAGAAAATGATCACAAGCCCTACCCTAACATGGTTCGTGGCTTCAACAACGAAAAACAAAAACTGGCAGGTGTTTAAAGGACAGCGACAGAGTTAACCATGCTGGAGTGCCACGGGAGCCAGAGGAGGCGCACTCGCCTCCAGCCTCAGGAGAAGCAGGGAGCTTCCCGGGCAAGGAACCACTGCACCCACCTGCCGGGAGCAGGCAAGACCAGACGAAGCAGAGGGCACTGTCTGCAAAGATGCAAGAGTGGGCACAAGAGAGCACTGGGAGTGATGCCTCGTTCAAATTCAAGTCCTTATGTCTCAGTGGCAAAAATCACACAAACCACACCAACCGCAGGAGGCAAAAACTGAGACCGCTTTGTAAGAATCTACATGTTGTAAATGGGCCATACCCGGGCAAGTCTGTCTCTGTTCCAAGCACTGCCATCGGTTTGACGAAGACTGAGAACGCAGGGAGTCACAGTGAGGATGGGAACATATTTCCACCCCTAATCTCATACCCCAGCCAGCGGACTGTCCTCTAGACTCCACACCAGGTGTCAATGCTGATCTGCCAGGCCCAAGCTAGAATGAATCACGTGTAAAGACGTTTGCAGCAGCTCACCACTAGGCAAGCACTGCTGAGGTCGAGATGTGGGGTCGGGCCAGGGGCCAGGAGCTACACGAGTGGGCTGGGCATGCCGATAAGACACCGCAAAGACAGCGGGGAGGAGCAGCGGGGCCTCTGTGGTGCTGACTGCACACCCTTCTCTGCCCCTTCTCTGCCTGTCTGCAAGCAGGCGGACACCCTTCCAAAGGGCCTTGGGAGAAGGATGGAAGAAGAGTCTAATCTTCTGCTGGTTTTCTGTGCCCCTGGACACTCTGAGGATTGCCTGGAATCCTAGATGAGATCCCTGACTTTTGGGCTTTGTGTTAGTCTGGGAAGCCTTTGTTCAGACCTCCCCAGAGAGCCCGCTATGTAAAACAGACACGGATAGAGGGCTCCATGGAGCACTGATTCGGGTCAGTCGCTCAGTCCCTGGCAGGTGATCGGGTCTGTCCTGTGGTGTGGAGCGCAGAGCCACACAGCTACCTTTTCTGAACATCAACACCAAAACCACATTTTGGGCCTCTTTCTTTTTTAAATTTAGTCACAATCTTTGAGGTGTAATTAATGCAGATTCAGATTCTAACTTATGTTTCACCACATATAAACTCTTTCTTGAATGTACCCTTCATGAGGAAAAAAGAGCCTTGTGAAGATTAAAACTTTTCAAGTTATTTCTGCCTGATCAGCTAACACTGCCCTTTGGGTACCGGGGTAGAAGTCAGAACAACAATTAAAATACAGTTAATGACTTGGGCTAAATGGCTACTAGGAGTAAATAAAATCCCTTATAGTGTTTTAACTACCAAATCAACCATAAAATCACCAAGGAAGGGAAATCCACTGTAAATATTCATCTGGCCACGCTGGGTCTTAGTTGCAGTACACGGGATCTTCGATTTTCATTGTAAAATGTGGGCTTTCTAGTTGTGACATGTGAGATTTAGTTCCCTGACCAGGGATCGAACCTGCACCCCCTGCACTGGGAGCGTGAAGTCTTAGCTACTGGGCCACAGGGAAGTCCCAGGAAACCCACTGTAAAGCAATATAATCCTATCATGTCAAAGTCTTGCAAGGACTACTTTTAACTATCTGTTTGTACTACTTCAAATTATTATTCCTATTAGGTGTTCTAGTCATTAGCTGGATAACCCTGATCCAGAGAGAGACACGAAGTCAGTTCTTACATGCTCATCACTGATCCACTGCTGCTATGTAATGCTATGACCTGGATTGTTCTGTGCTTATTTCCTGATTGTTAACACAGGCACAAGGGCCCCTGCTCCTAGCTACTTTCTATGCAGACACAGAGCAAAAGGCTGTGAGAAATTACGTGAGAAAGCTTGATGCGGGAGTCAAGGTGCATGGCAGAGATGAAAGCATCCTCAGCTCCAGGAGCCACACTGGAGTCCAGGAGAAAGGACAGGTATTTGTGCTGCTGCCGCACAGGCAGAACGTGAATCCTGCCAAGTCAGCAACAGGGACTCCATAACGACAGACAGCCTGTGTTCCAGAATGTGCTGCCGGCCGTCAGGCACATCCCACATGCACAGCCTGCTGCTTCTCTCGCTTCTGCTTTCTCCTCTGCAAGCTCCTTGGCTCAGACCTCCTCCTTTTGAACATGTATTCGCACCCCCTCTTCCTTGGTAGCATCTGGGGGTACCAGGACTAAATGCTGTCCTCGTCTTCCCTGACACTGCTGCCAGTGCAAATTCCTAAACTGCACAGATGGGCATCCTGCTTCTCTGACTGCCCCAGGCCCCTTGTACCATCTACAGGAGGAAGGCCACATACTTTAGCTGAGAGCCAAGGCCGTGCATAATGTGGCTCTCCCTACCAGCCCGGGATCATCTTCCATCGCTCCTCCAATCACACCTCAACGTCTGGCCAAGCTCATTAAACTGTCGTATCACAACCTCTGGTACTCAGCAGGCTATGGGGCTGTGGTT
Source organism: Madoqua kirkii (assembly GCA_006408675.1). Classification (NCBI taxonomy): domain Eukaryota; kingdom Metazoa; phylum Chordata; class Mammalia; order Artiodactyla; family Bovidae; genus Madoqua; species Madoqua kirkii. The sequence continues at coordinate 7,352 of SJYC01105168.1, forward strand.
CAGGTCGGAAACGCCTCTCCTAAAACCCTGACCTCCCTTTCCTGTCCATTCCTCCTCCAGTCACCATTCCAGCACACACTTCCAAGACTGCACTTAACTCACAGTACCAGTGTAGCCATACGCTCCTTCTCCCAGATTAAACTCCCTGGAGGCAGGCACCAAGCTCCTGGTATTCTAGGACCTGGCCCCGCTATGGGCTCTCCACACACATTTGTAACCCCAGTCCCAACTGTAATGGCTGCTTTATGTGATTCTGTTCATTGAGTACCTATTTACTCCATATCAGACTTCTACATTCTAATGGAAGAGACAAATAAAATGAAATCAGAACACGATTATAAATCCTAAGAAGTGCTATGAAAGAAACGAACAGGAGTGAAATGAAGAATCATTGGAGGACCTCCCTGGCGGTCCAGTAGTTAAGGCTCTGTCCTTCCAACAAAGAAGGCCCAGGGTTCGATTCCTGGTCAGAGAACTAGCTCCCACAGGCTTCAACTAAAGATCCTGTGGGCCACAACTAGAGACCCAGTGCAGTCAGATAAATACTAATTAATTGGAAAAAATCATTAGGACAAGGGGTAAGAGTCGACTTTAACTAAGAGTCAAGTGAAGCATGTGGCAAAGAGCATTCCAACCAAAAGGGACCACACAGGCCAAGGGCAGGAGGTGGGAAAGAATGGCTGATATATGGCTTTAAGAGAGTCAGGTCTTTTGGCTGGAGAGTAATGAGAGAGATGGCGCAAAGTTATGGGCATCCTGCTTCTCTGACTGCCCCAGGCCCCTTGTACCATCTACAGGAGGAAGGCCACATACTTTAGCTGAGAGCCAAGGCCGTGCATAATGTGGCTCTCCCTACCAGCCCGGGATCATCTTCCATCGCTCCTCCAATCACACCTCAACGTCTGGCCAAGCTCATTAAACTGTCGTATCACAACCTCTGGTATCAGCAGGCTATGGGGCTGTGGTTCAGGTCGGAAACGCCTTTCCTAAAACCCTGACCTCCCTTTCCTGTCCATTCCTCCTCCAGTCACCATTCCAGCACACACTTCCAAGACTGCACTTAACTCACAGTACCAGTGTAGCCATACGCTCCTTCTCCCAGATTAAACTCCCTGGAGGCAGGCACCAAGCTCCTGGTATTCTAGGACCTGGCCCCGCTATGGGCTCTCCACACACATTTGTAACCCCAGTCCCAACTGTAATGGCTGCTTTATGTGATTCTGTTCATTGAGTACCTATTTACTCCATATCAGACTTCTACATTCTAATGGAAGAGACAAATAAAATGAAATCAGAACACGATTATAAATCCTAAGAAGTGCTATGAAAGAAACGAACAGGAGTGAAATGAAGAATCATTGGAGGACCTCCCTGGCGGTCCAGTAGTTAAGGCTCTGTCCTTCCAACAAAGAAGGCCCAGGGTTCGATTCCTGGTCAGAGAACTAGCTCCCACAGGCTTCAACTAAAGATCCTGTGGGCCACAACTAGAGACCCAGTGCAGTCAGATAAATACTAATTAATTGGAAAAAATCATTAGGACAAGGGGTAAGAGTCGACTTTAACTAAGAGTCAAGTGAAGCATGTGGCAAAGAGCATTCCAACCAAAAGGGACCACACAGGCCAAGGGCAGGAGGTGGGAAAGAATGGCTGATATATGGCTTTAAGAGAGTCAGGTCTTTTGGCTGGAGAGTAATGAGAGAGATGGCGCAAAGTTGTGTATCTGAGTAAATTCGGAGGAGTATGATGACAGAGGGACCTGCTAGGCCCAGACAAAGAGTCTGAACTTTCAGTTCAGCAGGAAGCCACCTGAAGGACAGAACTTGCAGTTAAAGTGATCGAACTTATGCTTTGAAAAAGAGCCACAGTACAACTCCATCAGGCAGTCAAAGTGACTGTCCAGCGGAGGCCAGCAGTCCCGTCTAAAGGCCGTACCTCCGCCTGCCAGGCCAGGGTAGAAGCAGAGAGGCAGACGTCCGGCCGGCCCCAAGCACGGCAATGGTTTCCCCATCATCGTCCACCACCTTGAAGTCCAAGTCTTCGTTGTATTTTCTGCGCTTCACTTGCCGTCCTGAGCGTCGTTTCTGCAGGACAAACACACCGGCCAGAGACGCTCAGTGAGTTGGAGGGAAAAGCATGCACAAGGACAGCCTCGCCTTACTACACTCGCTCACACTCTCCAGCTTTCCAAGAAGGATCTGCCCTAAACACAACTCTTTTCAGAACGAAATTCACTCAAGCCAGCTGAGGAGAGGGAGCCACCCTCCTGGATCCACAGAGCAGGAGCTGTAGCCTCAGGATGCAGGGAGAAGTGTTTTCTTAACTCTGCCTGTGCTTCCTCTCTCCTTTCTGGAATCGGTTTCCATTCCCGTGAAACAGGGATGGGTAGTAACTTCATCATCTCTGAGGTCCCTTCTAAGCACAGCCTGAAGCTCCAGGTTTATGACAATGATTTAACAGGTTTTTGTTTATTTTTAATTTCCCAAGTTCACCAGATTTGCCATGTACTTCCAAACTAAATAATACCAATTTCATTCGGACTTACTTTGAGAATCTCCTAATACCCCCCTTTGAAATTCAAGCTGACGTCTTGAGTGTGACAAAACGAGATTCGTGACTCACCATGTAAGGACCTGACTATAATTAAATAGCTTATGACCTTTAAGAGAGATAACATTCTACAGCAAAGCAACCCAGTGGCTTTCCTCAAGCAGAAAAACACATGGTTCATCTCTACCCATCACATCCAAGCAGCAGAAACACTTCCGGGAACTATCCACTCAGCCAGCTGAGTCTTCAACACTTAAACCCTATAAAACAAAATGAAAAGCTAAACCTCACCCCCACCCTAACCCCGGCCCTATCATCTAAAAGATGCCTCCTGGGCCTCTCTCTGTGTTTGTTTCTTTATTGCGTCACCTCAATGACATTTAATTTTACAGGAGGGATTCCACATAAAAAGCTCTCCCTCAATGCCACGTGCAGATCACATCCTAGAAACATTGAACTACCTGCTGGCCCTCATGGACCGGACGTACCTGCTCCTCTGCCAGTCAGGATACTTGGGAGTTACTAACCCAAGTATACAGGCAGTGAAAGGAGGTCTTGGATCTGACACCCCAGACACCATGACTTATTCATCACTGTGACGTTAGGAGCTGACACTTTCCTACAGTGAAGATCACAGGACTTAAGGTATAGTAAGTTGATCTTATCCTAAATGGCCCCTTGTGGGGGCAGAGCCCAGATAAATTGCTGCGGCTGTCAGCGGAAACAGCACTTTGAAATATCAGAATTCAAGTCCAAGAGAGGCTGCCTCAACTCAAGGGAGAAAACTCCTACCAATGTCTCATGCCCATTTTGGTGTGTCTTCAGAAATCTCATTTGGGTGGGCCACTCGTTTCCCCAAATTTTCCTTCCCATCTTGGCAAAAGGAATCTATCTCTGACTTTCCCAGCATCTGGGATTATGAGCGTGTCCTCACACAGACTGGCTTATTAGTGCCCCAGCCATCAATGCATCACCGACACGGTGAGAGAGGCCCTCGGAGCCTCACCTACTTTAGATCACACTTCTCCTCTGCACATTCCCTCTCACTGCAGCCTGATACCATGCAACTCTCCTGGAAGGAAGCCAACACTGCTAAACAGCTGGGAGACTGTTAGTCTAAGGACCAGGATGCTAGAGAAAGAGCCTTGTGGTCACCCACTAACTCAGAGAAAGCCCAGCCCAGGTCTGGGTGCGAGGGAAGCGGGCTGGAGACAGGGAGAAAGGAGCACCAGGATGAGCGTCAGCGAGACCCCGCCCCGCAGCCGCAGTGTCCGCCCGGGCTCCCGGCACAGCGGTACCTGGCTGTCTGCAGACTCAGCGGACTCCTCGGGGCTCCGCAGGGACGGGTTCGGCAGGCCCTGATCCAGCTCTAAACTCTCCACGGCAGTTTCACTTTTCCTTTTTCCTTTCTTCTTTTTCTCCACTGGGGTTGGTCCTTGCTCCTTGCTACAAGGAGAAATTCGAATTAAAACTGTTGGGCAGTTCTTAAAGCTAAGATTTGTCATGTGATCCAAGTTACGAGGATACATCCTGAAATTCTGGGGTCAGGAGAGGCTTTCATGGGAAAGCGACAAGAGTTTCCTGTCAGAAATTTGCAGGAAAAAGGGGAGAAACAGCTACATGGGTTGATGTAAAACTCCCTTTTTTTTTTTACACCCCTATCACGACTACTATAGATAGGATTAATGTGATATGAAGTAAAATGATACAAACATCTCCCCGCCCCTCAAAAAACCCCACTTTCAAAATAAATGTCTTCTCTAGGAAGTTGAATTTTTTCACAGATACTGAGAATCATCTAGTTTCAAGCTCCCTGTAAGGTACATGGGACCATCCCCATAAGCCGTCACCATCCTCTATTGAGAATTATCTATGTAAGACTCAGAATGAGAGCTAGGAGTTCAAAACTGAAGAAAACACTGCCACAGCCCTTGAGGAGGTCACAGGGATAAAATTCCAACCACCCAGAGCCATCGCCCATGGCAGGAGATGGATGCTCCTTAAGAGAGGTGGAGATGGGCAAAATTCACTGTGTAAGGCCCTGCTAAGATGGCAACATCTCCAATAAGCCTTTTTGGCCCCTCCTGGCTGATAAAATCCCTTTCCTACACTCCCAAGCACCACAACGGCATCCTTTGTGGCTCAGCTGATAAAGAATCCACCTGCAGTGCAGGAGATCGGGGTTCAATCTCTGGGCTGGGAAGATCCCCTAGAGAAGGCAAAGGCTACCCACTCTAGTATTCTGGCCAGGAGAAGTCCATGGACTGTATAATCCATGGGGTCCCAAGGAGTCGGACATGACCGAGCAACTTTTACTTTCTTTCAAGCACCTCAACTGTGATTTGCCTAAGGCATTCAAACTTTGATCTTTCATCAGAGTTAGTCATTACACGTGACACCAGGCTCAGAACTAAACAGGACCTCAGATCCTCTGCAGTGATTTGATCAACATGTGCTGAATGGATGAACGGTTTACACTTCTCTCACTCTCCCATCAGACACTGAGTTCCCAGAGGGCAGTATGCGCTTAAGTTCTGTATTCTTCACAGCCAGTAGTAGTCTTATGCTTAGCATATCAAGGATTTGATAAAATATTCATTGGATAGATGGATGCACTAATGGATGGATACAACTGAGGAGATTTAGGAAAAACACACTTGAGCAAAGATACACACAGAATTTTGATAGAAGACAATAATAATAATAACTACAGCTAATTTGTATGTAACACCTACTTCATGCAGGCACAGTTCTCTAAAGTTTTACATGGATTATCTGCTTTATTCCTCAAAGCAACCATTTAAGGCAGATAGTATTATTATCCTAATTGTATCAAGAAAAACAGTAAGGTTAGATTTCCAGGGTAACACACTAGTAAACGGAAGAGAAAGTATTTAAACCAGGCACGCACGTAGTCACCATGACATTCTTGGGGAATGGAAGAGTGTTAAAAGACAGTCTGTGCGGCTAGATGACAGGACAGGTGAAAAGCAGCACTAAGCTGATGCAGCTGGAAAGAGCCCAGGGGTACACGAGGCTGGATGAAAAGGGCACGATGGCAAGACTGGGCAAGGGAGAAAGAAGACTCAAACGAGATGTGATCAGAGAAAACGCAAGGGTATAAATGATGTGAAAGATCCGACAGAAGCAGAACCAGTAAGTCTTGGCAGAAGTAGTGTCAATAAGTCTTGGCAGAAGGTGGAGATGAGGAAAGAGCCACAGTTACTGGTACTTCCCATCCGGTGAGTCACTGCAAGGTGTGGGGGAAGACAGGCACAGAGAGACGGAGGATCCAGTGGGGTGCACCCTTGGAGGGACAGCGCCCGGCATGGACTGTGGGGGTCTGTCTGCTTCTCCCAACACCCTTCACCCTTTCACACGTGGATCACTCATCAGGTGGGCAAAGACCAAGTCTTACCCTTGATTCCGCAGGCTGAAGACTGGCTTGCCTACTTATCAGCAAAGTTCTTTATGAGACTGTTTTGATCCAAAGTTAGGAAATGAAACTTGGGGGTGGGGGTGGGGATCGGGGGAGAAAGACCACTTCCTACCAGTTTCAGGAAAGAAGACTCCAGTGAAAAGAGTTTTTAAAAAGATGTCCAATTTTCACTGGAATATTTATCTCATGTTACTTGGCCTAAGAAAATTACATAGCAATTTATATTCTACAAAGCACTTAAGTGTTTCCTGTCTCGTTTAACTGTAGCAACTGCGATTCTGCGAGGGGGCCAGGGCAGGTGAGCCTCATGTTCCAGATGTAAACAGGTTTAAGAAGCACAAAGGCCCCAAAGCCGGCAGCCAAGCAGAGGCCGGTGCTCGGCTCAGCTGGCTCTCAACCCCCTCACTGTTTATACTATATCATGTTTCCTGCCTCCTTTTTTCTTTTTAAATCCCCAGTCTGCCTTTCAACAAATGCAAAAACTTCAAATTTCTCTTAATCTTCTTGGAATTTTGAAATAATCATCAAAAGAATTGGTTACAAAACACTCCAATAACTCAGATATACCAAAAAAAAAAAAGGAAAATTCATAACTCCATAGTCGATTCTCTCAACAGAAGAAGGTATCTGCTTCATTTTTTAGACATGCATTTAGAGACAGTAATATAGATATAATATAGTCACCATAATAACCACATGCTTGGAATCCCATTTAAACTTCTGTAAAATTGTAAATCCTTCCAACATTTGAAATCAACTTTATCTTTCTAAGAAATATAATTTCATTTTGGAAAACTTTATCTATATATGTTTAATTTCCATTTTAAATATTCATTACATAGAGGGGCTAGAAACATGTGCTTTGTAAATTAAGCTTAAGACAGAATTAAGGAATAGAACCTCCTTAAAATACTCAACCTTACTGTAAGACGCGTATATATTTGCCTTCCATGTTTTCAGAGACACATTAAAGGATGAAAAGGAGGAGCTGTAGCGAGGCCCCTCCCAAGTCAAGCCTGGGCACCACAGGTTTCCTAGCCAGCGGGTGGGTGTGGAGTGGGGTGGAAGGAACAACTTCTAAATATACATGAGTAAAACAGGAACAAGTCTAGTGATACCTGCTTACCTATTTGGGTATATATAAGAAGATACTCTATCCAGTTTCAGGAAAGAAGACTCCAGTGAAAAGAGTTTTTAAAAAGATGTCCAATTTTCACTGGAATATTTATCTCATGTTACTTGGCCTAAGAAAATTACATAGCAATTTATATTCTACAAAGCACTTAAGTGTTTCCTGTCTCGTTTAACTGTAGCAACTGCGATTCTGCGAGGGGGCCAGGGCAGGTGAGCCTCATGTTCCAGATGTAAACAGGTTTAAGAAGCACAAAGGCCCCAAAGCCGGCAGCCAAGCAGAGGCCGGTGCTCGGCTCAGCTGGCTCTCAACCCCCTCACTGTTTATACTATATCATGTTTCCTGCCTCCTTTTTTCTTTTTAAATCCCCAGTCTGCCTTTCAACAAATGCAAAAACTTCAAATTTCTCTTAATCTTCTTGGAATTTTGAAATAATCATCAAAAGAATTGGTTACAAAACACTCCAATAACTCAGATATACCAAAAAAAAAAAAGAAAAATTCATAACTCCATAGTCGATTCTCTCAACAGAAGAAGGTATCTGCTTCATTTTTTAGACATGCATTTAGAGACAGTAATATAGATATAATATAGTCACCATAATAACCACATGCTTGGAATCCCATTTAAACTTCTGTAAAATTGTAAATCCTTCCAACATTTGAAATCAACTTTATCTTTCTAAGAAATATAATTTCATTTTGGAAAACTTTATCTATATATGTTTAATTTCCATTTTAAATATTCATTACATAGAGGGGCTAGAAACATGGCTTTGTAAATTAAGCTTAAGACAGAATTAAGGAATAGAACCTCCTTAAAATACTCAACCTTACTGTAAGACGCGTATATATTTGCCTTCCATGTTTTCAGAGACACATTAAAGGATGAAAAGGAGGAGCTGTAGCGAGGCCCCTCCCAAGTCAAGCCTGGGCACCACAGGTTTCCTAGCCAGCGGGTGGGTGTGGAGTGGGGTGGAAGGAACAACTTCTAAATATACATGAGTAAAACAGGAACAAGTCTAGTGATACCTGCTTACCTATTTGGGTATATATAAGAAGATACTCTACTGAGAAATCTTCATAGTGATTTTCTGAATGTTACCTTTGACAAAAGAATCAATTTTGATTTTGAAAACTTTTTGCTGGAGCTCTTCTGATAAAGGCAAGTATCAGGAAGAAATGATTCCTCGTGAGCTTATAAACAGGACTTTCAAATAGGATATCAAGAAAATACCACCCGAATTCATCCTCTAGGAAGACTAGGTGAAATGTGTTTTCCCCATCTTCGGAATGAGTTTTAAAAAAACTTACACTTGAGAGTTTTATCAAATGAAGACATTTTAACCCCCACTTTGTTAAAGATGGATTTGGACCATGAATGTACTGCTTTCTCCTTTGGGTTCTATCTAGGTTCTTCAAATACAGGAGTCAAATAATTGTAACAAAATTACATATATATGTACCCTTTGATCTAACAATTCCATTTATAGGAATATATTCTAAAGATACACCTCCAACAATATGAAACACATATGCATGTGGTTATTCAACATTGTTTGATAATTTCAAAATAACAAAAAACAACCTAAATGTTCAAACATAAGTGATGAACAAATGAGGATACACAGAAAGGAGTACTATGCAGCTGTAAAAACAATTAAGAAAGAATCCTATAAATTACCATCGAATGATTTCTAAGATATATTGTTAAGAGAAAAAAGCAAAGTGCAAGAGTATACTAACATGCTACTTTTTATGAAAAAATAAAGAGAAAATAAAAAACCTTGCATAT
>SJYC01105171.1:0-111636 GCA_006408675.1 Madoqua kirkii
GGTAAAACCAATACAGTATTGTAAAATACAATAAAGTATTAAATTAAAAAATAATTAATTTTAAAAAAGAAAAGCTGTGAAAGCCTATTTCAGGATATACTAGTGAAATGTAAAAAGGGGACACACTGGAAGGATGTGACAGCTAGACTAACATCAGAAGCAAGTGTATATGTGAAAATATATAAAATAATAAATATGAGAAGAGAAGCCCCAAGAGAATAACTTTGAGAACAGTTTTAGGGGGAGCAGGAAAGATTTGATAAAGGAGGGAAGTGGTGTGAATGCTTCATGAGCTGGTCAAATCCTTTCTCATCTCCATGAAGCCACTGTCATTAACCACTATCATTAATAGAGTGTCCATTTTGTGCTAATAGAAAATGAGTTCTAAGCTATGAAATAGACTGCCTGGCTTCAAATCCACAATCAAATTTGAGATTTTATAGAAATCTGAAACTCTCTGAGCTTCTGTTTCTTCATCAGTAAGTAAGGATAATTCCACCTTCAGAAAGTGTTTTATGTTACTTTCTGCCTCCAGGGCTCCAAAGAAGTCTACTAACTTTAATACTTCTGTGTGATAAAGCTTGGGTAATCTCCACATTGACGTTGGTATCTGTAAAGAAGAAAGCTCTGCATGTGTTCAAGAATTCACTCCAGTTCCTCCCAATTCACAGGGCTATAAAGCTTAAATCACCTTAATAACTCCTGCCAAAATACAGTATTAATTTGTTCATTCATCCATTCATTCAATTAAATGGTATTTATTGAGAACATACTATGTTTCAGTCACTGTGTTAAGGAAGAGTAACCAGCACTTCTAAGGTGTCTGCCCTATAAATATTAGATCTTGATAAAAGGAGAAAGGTAATAAACAAAAGAACACACTGTCTTAGAAATACAGAGAGGACATGAGGAGGGCGTTAACTGTGGCAGGCAAATCTGAGATACAGAGAGTGAGGAGCCAGTCAGCCACGGAGAGAGCTTTCCAGGAAGATATTGATGACCAGCATCTGCATTCGTATCCCAGCCCTACTTTCATGTTGCCTCCCAAGAAATGTATCCCTCATGATGCTAATATTAATCATGTACCCTCTCTTTGCCTGCTTTCTCATTGTAAAATTGTTTCATGCAAGAACATGCTTCTTAGGGAGATCATAAGGACTGAAAGAATTGAATGTAGCTAAAGTATATAGCAAGTAGTGAACTTGGTGTATTTATGAATAATAATGGCTTTGAAATTTGTACATGATTTCTTTTTGTACCTATATTGAATATATGTGCTTGAAAATTTACATATATCTACATATATGTATTTGCATAGTGATGTAGATAGAATGGGCTTCCCAGGTGGAGGTAGAGGTGAAGAACCCCCCTGCCAATGCAAGAGACAAGGGAGGCAGTTAGATCTCTGGGTTGGGAAAAATCCCCTGGAGATGGAAATGACAATCCACTCCAGTATTCTTGCCTGGAGAATCCCGTGGACAGAGGAGCCTGATGGGCTATGGTCCATGGGGTCGTAAAGAGTTGGATGTGACTGAAGTAACTTAGTACATGTGCACACATGGATAAATGTGTAACTATATAAATACACAAATCATTGTATCTAGACACAACCATCTGTATATAAACAGGCTTCCCTGGTGGTTCAGGAAGTAAAGTATCTGCCTGCAATGCAGGAGACCTGGGTCCAGTCGCTGGTTTGGGAAGATCTTCTGGAGGAGGACAAGGCAACTCAATCCAGTATCTTGCCTGGAAAATCCCAAGGACAGAGGAGCCTGGTGGGGCTACAGTCCATGATGTTCAGAGAGTCAGACATGACTAAGTGACTAAGTACAGCACAGCACATGTACATAGTTAGAGTTGATACAAGGTTGATTTTGTTTTAACGCTGTTCTTCCTTGTTTTCTAACATACTTTTCTGAGACTAAAGAAAGTGACAGTGTTACAACTAGTATTAGAATTTACATTTGGTACAGAATATGCCTGCATTAGTCAGGATGCTGCAGTAATGGAAAACTCTAAGAAGTTCAGTAATTTAATTAGATACAGTTTATTTCTTACACATGCAAAGTCTAAAGCAAGTCGGATAACCCTACCTATGCTTCCAAAGACACCCTAACAGATGAAGAGAAGCCTTGAGAATAGTGGAAGTAAAAACAATGGATCCAAAATGGGCTAGTCTTACCTCCATGTACATACTTTAGCCAGAAGTCAGTCACATGACCCAACCTACCTGCAAGAGAGAAGAGATAATATAGATTTAGAGATTTTCCATGTGACCAGAAAGAGGAAATATACAAATTCATAAAATTGCTCCAGTCAAAATAGCTAGTGAAGTATGTTGGATACATACTATAAAATTTATAGCTGTCACAGTAGAAAACACTCCTGCATAACACTTGCTTTAACAGACAAAATAGCAACCTCCGAATCTGCCATATTTATATTCAGCTTTTGAGATTATAGTGCAAAAATATATTATTTCTCTCTTATAAAGTTCTTTCTCTCTTCAATATCAATTTATTGCTATTTATAATTGTTCAGATGGATTAAAACAAAACATGTGTATGTGCATTATAAACTATGGTAACTGCAATGCAGCATAAAACATGCTATTACTGCTTCAATATATATTTCTAAAACATATTTATATAAAGTACACACACACACACATACAAGCACACAATAACATATACAGTCTTATAGTAATTTTTAAATGGTTATCTGGCTCTGTTATTTAATTTACCTGGAATATTAAAAAAAAAATCTCCAACCAGAATGTGAAAATCTGCAGGGTGTATGGAGTTCCAAGAGACAGAATGCTAACCGCACAGTTAGCTCTCAATAAATATTTGTCGAATGAGGGGACAGTGTCAGGTGGTGGAAGAGATTTCATGCCAAGCTGAAGAATTTGTATTTTATCCCACAAGGACAACCCAGAGGAACTTTCTGAGTTGAGAAATAGGATGATGAAAATGGTAATTCAGAAACGGTGCTATGTCATTGGATACAGGAATGATCAGAAGGGAAAGCCTGGAGAGAAAAACTAATCAGGAAGCTATTGCAGTAATTCAGTATATGATGCTGGGCTTAAATAGTGGCAGTTGAAAGAGAAATAACAAACACTGGAGATGTTTTAATAAAAATTGGTGAATTATTGGTCATATAGGGAGGAGAGAAAAATCAAAGGTTATTTCAAGAGGCTGAATTTGGAATTAGGGCAAGAGCCACGTCCATGAGGCAGAGAGGCTACCTGAACAGTGAACTGCTGGGATCACAAGGTCCCAAGTGAAAGATCCTGGAAATGCCTGTAGTTCTGGTAATTCATGGGAGATCTTTTTTTTTTTTTCCAATGTTTTCTAATTGTTCAGAGGGCTTGCTATCTAATGCAAGAGGTGATTGAGAGAGCTCATTAATTAGTTTGTATGCTTTTTCCCCTGAAGACTAGAGACAGATGGAAGGGAAACGCATAGGCATGTTTTTCTTGATAGCTGAGTGCAGGGAATTCTCAGGAACCTTGTGAACTCTGTTCTTATCTTGGCTCCATTTTACAGATAAAGGGGTTGAGATTTTTTAAATTAAACTCCTCAAATTTCTGTATGTCATCAAATTTCAATCAGTCTTGTTTTAAGACATAATGTTGTTGTACACACTCACAAAAGGGAGGGGAAATAGTTAATTAGAAGACATCAGGAAAAAAGTCATCCCTATTTCAGAAATATTAAAATGTGGGCCCGTAAGAGTGTGATGTCGGCAAGACGGAAAACTAGGACGCTGCCCCCTTCCCTGAGGAAGTATGGAGTTAGTGAGAACTATAGATGAGGACCCGTGTCTGAGAGCTCCAGGGACCAGTTAGGAAGCCATAGCGCCCAGGCTGCCACGATACCAAGATCATGCGAGCAGGAGCGCCGGCGCGTTTACAGCGCCCCCAGGAGGGCCGGCGCGTTTACAGCGCCCCAGGCCGCTTGCCCGTGCGGCACGTGCTGAGCGACTGGGGGAGAGCCTCTCCTGCTCAGGCTCCTCCCTCTGGGCGGAAGCCAGAGGACCAGCCGCTGATGCTCCGGATGCCGTGGGCACTGCCCAGGGCGCCACTCTGGCCTCTCAGCCTCAGGGTGGTGGCCGGAGCTCCGCAGCCCACCGCACTTGGTGCTACACGCGGATGCTGCAGGCTGTTGATAGCTTTCTTAGAGGTTTTTACACAGTAAAACCCAAAGAATTTCCATTGCTCATTTTGAGTCTCCGAGCTTATTTTGACCATCACTGGAGGTCTGCGCTGTCACCAGGGCACTAACCTGCTGAGCGACTGGGGGAGAGCCTCTCCTGCTCAGGCTCCTCCCTCTGGGCGGAAGCCAGAGGACCAGCTGCTGATGCTCCGGATGCCGTGGGCACTGCCCAGGGCGCCACTCTGGCCTCTCAGCCTCAGGGCGGTGGCCGGAGCTCCGCAGCCCACCGCACTTGGTGGTACACGCGGATGCTGCAGGCTGTTGATAGCTTTCTTAGAGGTTTTTACACAGTAAAACCCAAAGAATTTCCATTGCTCATTTTGAGTCTCCGAGCTTATTTTGACCATCACTGGAGGTCTGCGCTGTCACCAGGGCACTCCAGGGTGGAAACCAACGGCAGAAATCCGAAGGTATCAGCCCCAGGGACTCTGACCTAAGAGCCCCGCCCACCAGGGCCGAATAAAGGGAACTGGGGCATCACCTTTCTCTTTGAGGTGTCACCGCATCTGCTAGTTATAAACACCTCTTCCTCAACACAACAGGAATCAAACACAGTGTGAAAGTGTGACGGCTGAGTTGCTCATCTGAGCCAGAAAGCTTCCCAAGGCTTTTTGTCAACCAAGGATGCTGTATCAGGCAAAACTCTCCTTTCAAGGTAAAGGAGAAATCAAAACTCTCCAAGATAAACAAAAGCTAAGGGAGTTTATTACCATCTAACAGAGCGCTTCCCAGGTGGCTTGGTAAAGAATCTGCCTACCAATGCAGGAGAAACAGGTTTGATCACTGGGTTGGAAAGATCCCCTGGAGAACGAAATGGCAACCGACGCCAGTATTCATGCCTGGAGAATTCCATGAACAGAGGAGCCTGGAAGGCTATAGTCCATGGGATCGCAAAAGAGTCGGATCCAACTGAGCAATAACACTTTAATCAAATTGTCAAAGTCTCTTTCACCATGTAGGATAGGACTCTCAGGATGCAGAGATTATGACTTGGGTGTATTAGGGTACACTACTCGCTGCGTGAGTGTGTTTCAGTTGTTTCTGACTCTTGGAGACCCCATAGACTATAGTCAGCCAAGCTCCTCTGTTCCTGGAATTTCACAGGCAAGAACACTGAAATGGGTTATAATTTCCTACTCCAGGGAATCTTCCCAGGCCAGGGATCAAACCTGTATCTCCCGTCTCTTGCACTGACTGTCAGATTCTTTACCACTGAATCATTTGGGAAGCCCACAATTACTCCCTACCACAGGTGTGTTTGTGTATATCTTGAGATTGAAAAGTGAAAGGGAAAGTTAACTCAGTCGTGTCCGACTCTTTGCGACCACATTGTCTATACAGTCTATAAAGTTGTTTTTATCCTCTAAGCAATAAGTGAATATTAGTCACTATTAATTATCATCCTTGAAAAGGAAAATTCGCTAGACTTTATCATCTGTTAAGGAGAGAAACTGTGTTTAATTAGGTGCTGCCTCAAATGCAAAGAGAAATAGAACAAGAAAAGGTTGGGGTCATCTTTGTCCCTGAGAGGATCCTATCAAGTGTGCAAACTGAAATTCTGTAGAAAAGGGGCCATGTCCTACAAATAAAAACCAGTTTCTCTGACACTAGGCTCTCCCCACTGTTATCCATGCAATCTTCCCGAGCAAGGAGAAAAGAGGCGCAAAGCTGCAGAGAACAAAGTGGGTTTTGTGGTCAGGGGAGCCTGGTGCCAAATCGTGACAGTGCTGCTCACTAGTTTGGCCTCTCGGACAAGTTACCTTGAAGTTTTCATTCCTAAAATAAAAAATTTATGGGATTAAAGTATTTAATTATAACATATGCAGAGTATATTGTGAGAAACACTGGACTGGAAGAAACACAAGCTGGAATCAAGATTGCCAGGAGAAATATCAATAACCTCAGATACGTAGATGACACCACCCTTACAGCAGAAAGTGAAGAGGAACTAAAAAGTCTCTTGATGAAAGTGAAAGAGGAGAGTGAAAAAGTTGGCTTAAAGCTCAACATTCAGAAAACGAAGATCATGGCATCTGGTCCCATCACTTCATGGGAAATAGATGGGGAAACAGTGGAAACAGTGTCAGACTTTATTTTGGGGGGGCTCCAAAATCACTGCAGATGGTGATTGCAGCCATGAAATTAAAAGATGCTTATTCCTTGGAAGAAAAGTTATGACCACCCCAGACAACATATTAAAAAGCAGAGACATTACCTTGCCAACAAGGTCTGTCTAGTCAAAGCTATGATTTTTCCAGTAGTCATATATGGATGTGAGAGTTAAACTATAAAGAAAGCTGAGAGCTGAAGAATTGATGCTTTTGAACTGTGGTGTTGGAGAAGACTCTTGAGAGTCCCTTAGACTGCAAGGAGATCCATCCAGTCCATCTTAAAGGAAATCAGTCCTGAATATTCATTGGAAGGACTGATGCTGAAGCTGAAATTCCAATACCTTGGCCATCTGATGTGAAGAACTTTGGAAAAGACCCTGGTGCTGGGAAAGATTGAGGGCAGGAGAAGAAGGGGATGACAGAGGATGAGATGGTTAAATGACATCAGCAACTCAATGGACATGAGTTTGAGTAAACTCCAGGAGCTGGTGATGGACAGGGAGGCCCAGCATGCTGTAGTTCGTGGGATCACAAAGAGTCGGACAGGACTGAGCAACTGAACTGAACTGACAACCTCGGGGACACGGAAGACACAAAGCATGGTGGTCCTGACCTTGGGCACTTCACTTCTGTTGAGGAGACAAATATATACATGAAAATCCTGGGTTATGACTAAGAGACAGCCTATGGCAGAGGTTAGTGTATAGGACTGGGAGTCAGGACGTCTGAGTTTATGACCTACCCTTGCAAACAAGTCACTTCCCTGTGGGCCTCTGTTTCCTTGGCCGCAATGTGGCAGGGCTCACTAGGTGTCTTTTATTCAAGGTCCAAAACTCTTGGTTTGTGATGCCAGTGAGGCCCCGAGAGCTGTGGGATGGGATGCTCTAGCACCAGGTGTGGGCGTTCTAAGCAGGAACTGGGCGGGATGTGAGCTCAGAGCTGAAGAATGGGAAGAACTCTGGGATATTGAGAGGGGGACCAAGGGCATAATGTTGAACAGTGATCCGGAGCAGGAAGGAACCAAGTACCTCGTTTAAGGCCTGAGGAAGACTTCCCTGGTGGTCCAGTGGCTAAGAATCCACCCGCCAATGCAGGGGACACGTGCTCCATCCCTGGCGCAAGGAACTCCACATGCCTCAGAGTAACGAAGCCCGCGCACCACCACTCCCGAGGCGGCGTGCTGCAGTGCTGCAGCCGCTGAAGCCACTGCAATGAGAAGCCCCAAACCGCAACAGAGGGCGGCCCCACCAGCCAAAACTAGAGAAAGCCCGTGCGCAGAGCTTGGGAAAGATCAGCACAGTCAAAAATACATAAACATTTAAAAAATTTCATGAAGGCCTAATTAGACCTTTCATAAAAGTCTAATTTCATTAAGACCTTTCATTAAGGTCAATCTAGCGGAGAGGTCTGTTGTCAGAGACCAGGCGGCAAGGAGAGGTAGGACCCCAAAGGGTTTGCAGAACAGAAAAAGGAGCCTGATTCTATGCTGGAGGCAGAGGGAACAATCAGAAGTGTCTGAGCAGGTGTAAGTGTTAGAGGGAATCCCACTTCGCCGTCCCCATGTCATCAGGCTTCCCTGTTCCCGAGGAGGGCGCGATACTGGAAACATACTTTATCCCTTCTTAGAATGCCTCTCACTTGCCTGACCTTCTCGGATGGGGACCTAGGGGACTGGAGTGACTGAGGTGAAGAATAAAGCATCCCCAGCCCTGAGACCTCCCTCTGCAGGGCCGCGCCTGCGGTGCTGGTGGGTGAAGTTGACCGAGGGCGTAACAGGAAGCCCGATTCTGGCCGCAAGCCACTGAAAGTGTTTCAAGTCAGCCCATCAGTGGTAGAGCTGCTAACTCCATCTCCATCTCTGTGGACGGGTTCCCAGCTGATCTGGAATGGAGAGAGGGAAGAGGGGGCTTGACTGACCACCACTGCCAGCTATAAACATAAAAAATGAGGTAACAGCGGGGCTTCAGAAAGATGAGCCAGGCAGCAGCTGGCAAGACGGAATGAAGGAAGAAAAGACCGGAAGCCCTTACATCAGCTGTGAAGCTCCTCCAACAATCCAAGCGTCCCCTGAATCATCTCTAACTGAGGAGTGCGATCCAGGGGCTAATCAATAAAGACTCAAATCAAAACATGTACTTAAGCCAATCTGCCAGAGAGTAAATCAAAGAACACAAAACATATGACTTAATTATCAACATTTTTTTAAATCAATTAATGTCCCTTCAGAACTAGAGCTGCCTCTGCTGACTAGTGAGTTAAAGGAGCCGAAGCAGCTTTATAAATATCAAAAGGACAGAAAGGCTTAACAGTCCCGAACTGGACCTGGGCTACATGGAGGAATTCCATGATACCCACTGGTCAATCTTCCACTGCTCCCACACCAAGGGAGGTGGAAAGCCTCATGGATCTTGTGTACATTTCAAAGGGATAATCAGCCCAACTTGTCAGCATTTTCTCAGAGGGTGTCTCCTGGATTTCTAAACCTCAAGAGCATCTGCTGTCTTCTCAGCAGATTCACAAGCACTTATCCAACTTATGTATATTTTATATAGCCTCATTAGATAAAAATCAATTCCCTTAACATTGCTATGCATACATTTGACACCCAACCTTGCTTTGTCTTCCGTGATGGCTCAGTGGTAAACAATCTTCCTGCAATGTAGGAGATGCAGGTTTGATCCCTGGGTGGGGAAGATTCCCCGGAGGAGGAAATGGCAACCCACTCTAGTATTCTGGCCTGGGAAATCCCATGGACAGAAGAGCCTGGCAGACTTATGGTTCAAAGAGTCCCAAAGAGTCGAACACGACTTAGCACACAACTTGCTTTGTGAAATGCCTCCCCCCTCATTGCCCCAAATGGAATCTATGACAATGTCAATCTATATACCTGTTGTCTTGTCTCACAAAAAGTAAACATGAATTCCTTTAAGAAGTTAATAAAATTACAAGCACCAGAGACCAGTGACTAAAGTGAGCCCGGACACCTCTGACTTTCTATTACCTTCTAAACACAAACCAAACTCCTTATTAGAGCTCTCAGACCCTCCCCCTGATGGCCTTAATTCTAAAACATCACCCTGGAGGATGCTGCTGCTTCCTCTAATAAACAGACTCAGTCACACCACTAGCTCATGTCTGAGTCTCCCTATTCACAAGCAGCTATCCTGCAGAACCATTTCAGCTTCTCCAAAATAATTTGGAAGTTACTGGCAGAAGACAGAAACTCAACTGGGACACCCCCCACACAAGCCACTCCACTCACATCAGAGATGAGCCTGTGTGCACTAGGTCCACTGGGAAAGTGGTTCAGTGGCTTATGAGGCGGCTCAGTGGTAAAAAATCCGCCTGCCGATGCAGGAGACTCGGGTTTCATCCTGGGATTGGGAAGAGTCCCTGGAGGAGCAAATGGCAACCCATTCTAGTATTCTTGCCTGGGAAATCCCATGGACAGAGGAACCTAACGGGCCACAGTCCATGAGGTTGCAAAGAGTCAGACATAACTGCGCACACACACAAGTTGCTCAGTAGTCAGACTCCTGATTTTCCTGACTTCTCTTGACCTTCTGAGGAGGTTAGTTTATGTTGATTTGCTGTGAACTACATTCCTGGGATCCCACCCAAGCCTCTGTGATAAACAAAAGGTAAAATCCCCTGCCAGGCAGAAGAGAGTGAATATTATAAGGCAGCTTTAACTTGGATTAGACAATTACCCATCTGGTCCCAACAGACTATCCTTCTGAAAATGAACCGAACCATAAAATAAATTCTGAGTTGTGGTACAAGGCATTCTAAAATGCTTTCTCTCTTTAAAAGCGAACTTCCTCTATGCCTGACCTGTATAGGACTGATGCCCCCATTAGCTCACATCCTGTTTGCAACTGAACCAATTTCGGCACCTTTAATGGGTGCACCTGGTCTATACTCTGCCTCGGCACTTAGACGTTAAAATTCCCCTTAAGTATAGAGTTTTGTATGACCTCAGAAAGTTTAAGTATTGTCCAAAAGACATCACATTTGCATGCGCACGTGCTCACTCAATGGCGTCCGACTCCTTGTGACTCCAGGGACTGGCAGCCCAGCAGGCTCCTCTGTCCATGGGATTCTCCAGGCAAGAATACTGGAATAGGTTGCCATGCCCTCCTCTAGGAGATCTTCCTGACCCAGGAATCGAAGTCATGTCTCCTGCACTGCAGGACGACTCTACCCAGTGAGCCCCCTGGGAAGCACACTTCTGTACAGCGATGACAAATATTTAGCTCCCTGAATAAAGAATGCTTGGACCCCGACAGGATCTCCAGCCAGGGCCCCTGCGGTCAGCTCCAGCAGCCAGTGTGTCCCCACGCCCTTTTCTCTAGAAGGGTCTCTACACGGGTCACTGCGGTCTGTGTTCTCTGGTCTCCCTGACTCATCATCTTCTGAGCACCTGCTGACATGTCAGGTGCCGCGTTAGATGCCAAATAAGAGACGTGGACCAGGGAGGTGCCAGCGCTAGACAGCTCGCAGCTAGCGAGTCTAGGCAGTCCTCTCTGTCTGGAACTCTGCACACACCCCCGGCTCTCCCAGACCCCCAGCACTGCCCCTGGGTCTGTGCGCGCCTCACCCCTGACAGCTGCCCCTCTGCTGTCTACACGGCTGCTGCTCCCCGCATCACTGCCCACCCCATACACCCCTGTGACACCCCTTCCCTGACACCCTGCATGTGCTCACATGCTTCAATTCTTCTTAATCCAAAGGGAATGGCAAGAAACGGCAGGCACGGTATTAATTAAGGCTATCTTTCTCTCCTCAGGAGGTGAGGAGGTGGGTTTACTTTGGCCCCGAGTGGGGAAGCTCTGTCCAGGGGCTGGAGCCTGGCCACGGCCAGCCCGGCTGTGGACGCAGAGCCCAGGGCCTGGGGCGGGAAGAAGGGGACGCACCTGCCTTCCTGGACTTCGTCCTGGCCGCAGCGTCGGGGCCGCCCCTCTTCTCTTTGGCCTCCCTGGGGCCCGAGGCCTCGCGGGGCTTCCGCGCCTTCTTGGTGCCGTCCTTCTGCTTGGGCTCCCTGGGCTCCTTGGCCTTCCTGGGCTCCTTGGCCTTCCTGGGCTCCTTCAGCTCCCTGGGCTCGCGCTTCCTCTTTGGCTTAGGCTCCCTGTCCTTGCTTCCCTTTGCTGCCCCTTCGTGCTCCCCTGGATCCTTTTTCTTGCGTTTCTTCTTCACGCCCGTGCCTCCTCCACCACTGTCCTCCATACCATTATGGGACGCCGTTTTCCTGGGGAAAAGGGGCCCGGCCTCCTCTTCAACGTTGTACAGCTCCTTTGAGGCTGGACAGTGACTGGCAACATCTTCGGTTTTCTCCTCCTGGTCAGTGCTGTGGTCGAATGGGGAGGGGGATGTGTAGTCAAAGTTGACAGAGGCATCAGACATTGGGGAGTGATTCGGGACTTTTAGACTTGACAACTGCAAGAGAGAGAGAGACAAGCACGTTATTCTTCCGCTGCAAGCTTCACACAAAGATGTCGACTATGAATGTATGGATCTGTTCGGCATCTCCTGAGTGCCTAAAACGTGGTAGTTCCTCCTCTGCTTGGCCACGGTCATAGAGCGGCAAACACGACGCTTTATTGAAAATATCTGCCTCTGCTTGTGTGAAGCAAGGTCCTGGTGGACCAAGTTGTTGTTAGTATATTATGTAGGAAATGTGTATGCAAAGATCTGAAGGCTTTCCATATTTTGCAGAAACCTGAAACACCTTTTTCAGCTCCAAGTCTAGAACCGGCGACAATGGTCTCCCACAGAATACCTGTAGATGCCACTGTGCTTATTCGATCAGTCGTGTCTGACTCTTTGTGACCCCGCGGACTGAAACTCGCCAGGCTCCTCTATCCATGGGGATTCTCCAGGCCAGAATACTGGACTGGGTTGCCATGCCCTCCTCCAGGGGATCTTCCCAACCCAGGGATGGAACCTAGGTCTCCCGCATTGCAGGTGGATTCTCTACCGTCTGAGCCACCAGGGAAGCCGTAGAAGCCACTAGCGGACACAGATCCTGGGCACGCTGCTCCAACCCAGAGTGGCATTTATCATGATGATACACAAAGTTACTGGCCAAGTGTGCTCCTGGATAAAGCTGATGTCAGCAGGGTGATAAGGATACAGGGTCAAGCTCAATGAGTGAGATTTATTTCCCCCAATATTCGCTCTCACACATCATCAAGCAGCATCAACATTCAGCTGGTTTGATTTTCGAACAAGAACATCTAGTCACTCAAAACTGCACCTTGTCTTTTTAACTAAAAATACTGGCACCCCACTCCAGTACTCTTGCCTGGAAAATCTCATGGACAGAGGAGCTGGTAGGCTGCAGTCCACGGGGTCGCAAAGAGTCGGACAAGACTGAGCGACTTCACTTTCACTTTTCACTTTCATGCACTGGAGAAGGAAATGGCAACTCACTCCAGTGTTCTTGCCTGGAGAATCCCAGGGACGGGGGAGCCTGGTGGGCTGCCATCTATGGGGTCGCACAGAGTCGGACACAACTGAAGCAACTTAGCAGCAGCAGCAGCAGCAGCAGCAGTGTTCTGTATGATCGTCTAACCTTGTCACCAGACTCAGCACCAGATAACCTTTGAAAGTGAAAGTCACACAGTCACGTCTGACTCTTTGTGACCCCATGGACTATACAGTCCCTGGAATTCTCCAGGCCAGAATACTGGAGTGAGTAACCTTTCCCTTCCCCAGACAATCTTCCCAACCCAGGGATCGAACCCAGGTCTCCAGCACTGCAGGTGGATTCTTTACCAGCTGAGCCACAAGGGAAGCCCAAGAATACTGGAGCGGGTAGCATATCCCTTCTCCGGGGGATCTTCCAGACCCAGGAATCGAACCCAGGTCTCCAGCATTGCAGGTGGATTCTGACCCACCAGGGAAGCCCATCAAAGATAACTTTTGGCCACTTACAAAAAACCAAGTAACTGTACAGGAGGAACGTGCTTTACTGTTAACAGATGCCTTTAGAAAGTGTCATAGGTGCTGAAGGCAGTCCTAAAAAGGACATTTCAAAGCTGATTTGGACCACTGCCAAATAAACGTGCAGCCTCCTAACACCCAACACCACTTTTAAGGAAGCATCCCTTTGGAAGCAGAGTTATGTCTCATATTTTCAGGTATGGTGTCACAGAGAACATCTGTCATTTCATAACCACGCTAAGGTTGCCAGTAATCTGACAACAACGTGGGTGCTAGTTTCAGGAAATAAAGAAGTAACCTACGGAGGACCCGGAAGAGACAAGCAGGCTTTCTAGGAGGATGGCTACAGTCCCCAGTGGACGATGGCTTAGCAGCGGCCCATTTGTGAATCGCCTGCTCTCTTGACAGGAGGCCTGGCCTGTGCTGAAGGGCACAGACACTTGCCAGGTGGTGCGGTTTCCCTCTTGCCTTCTGGTCACCCCGTCTCTGCTCAGACTTCCTGGCCCACCCTGGGAGTGACCGGGTGCAAAGCCCAGCTGCTTATTTCCCTTTTGTTCTTCCCAGCTCCCTTTCTTAGCCTGATATTCCCAAACACAACACTGAGAATCCCAGGAGAAGATGATGACGAGCAAAGGAGGATTCTTCTGGATTTTTATCATGAACACAGTTCAAGGTCATAAACAAGCCTAAATCCAGAGGGAACTGGTCATTACGGCAGGACTCACTACTTGGGGGGTGAGGGTGGGGGTACAATTTAGTGTGACTCCCTCACTGCTGATTCAATACTTAAGATGGTTTAGGAAAAAGAAGAGCCAAGTAAACTTCAGAGAAATTTAAATCAATAAACTGTAAGAAAGTGATTTAGATGGTAAATCTTATGTGTTTTCTACCACAATAAAAAGACCAAAAAATGTAGGGAGGGAGGAAGAAAGAAGAAAAAGGAGAAAGAGAAAGAAACTCAACAGTACAGTAAGGGACCCAGTTAAGGCTGGGATCCTATGAGCCCCTTACCATCCCTGGGATGTTACTAAATTCTGTGCCCGGGACACTCGGCCCTCAGGGAGCAAGTTTTTGCTTAGCATGCAAGGGTAGACACACTAAAAAAGGCAGAGACACACAGGTGTTTACTCAAAGAGGCTTTAAAAGACAACCACTGAAGACCTAATTCTACCAAGGCAGTTCTCTGAAGCTCAA
Organism: Madoqua kirkii; assembly: GCA_006408675.1. Lineage (NCBI taxonomy): Eukaryota > Metazoa > Chordata > Mammalia > Artiodactyla > Bovidae > Madoqua > Madoqua kirkii. Next base: position 14,471 of record SJYC01105171.1, read on the forward strand.
AGTGAACCTTCTCCTCAGTTCATACCTCATGTTAAGGTCTCTCTTTTGGAGGCTCTCCAGAAAGCTGAGCAGGTAGCTCAGGCAGGTGTGGTGGTACCTAGATATCCAATCATTAGGCAGTAACAGCACCCAGAGCTACTGAACACACATCAAATGGAGATACTCAGAACTATGCAAAGCATGTTTCATGACGTCTCCGATCTTTTCCAACAACCCTGCAGGCTTATTAGCACAATGAAGTCTGTTTTGTGTAAGGGGAAAGGGAAGATTACTAACTGATGCTAAGTAATGTGCCCAAGGCCACACAACTACTAACCAAAGGAGGCCGGATCAGAACCCTCTGGCCAAAAGCCAACGCTGGTTTCACTGAGCATCTGACGACACCCCAGGGAAGCAGACCACCAGACAAGCATTAACTACACTTGGTCAGAAACCCTAAATGTGATGTGCTCCATCGCTTTGGGAGAAAATCAGGTTCTTTATAAAACTAAACACATACTTACCTCATGTCCTAGCAATCCCATTCCCAGGAATCCTAGAGAGTTGTCTAGTCCTCCTCTCCCTTTACAGATAAAATAATCTGTCTTGAGATTTAGAGTTGTTGTTTAGTTGCTAAGTCTGTGTCCGACTCTTTTGTGACCCCATGGACTATAGCCCTCCAGACTCCTTTGTCCATGGGATTTCGCAAGCAAGAATACTGGGGTGGGTTGCCATTTCCTCCTCCAGGAGTTCTTCCCAACCCAGGAACTGAACCCGTGTCTCCTGCCCTGGCAGGCAAATTCTTACTAATTCTTTACCGCTGAGCTATCAGAGGAGTCAAGAGGTTTAGAGAGAAAAGGCAGTTCAAGATATATTCCTAGGAAGTGGCACCGCTGGGACATCCTGGAGGGAGAAGGGAAACCCAAGACATGAGCACAATCAACCAGTGTTTAAAAGGCGGAAGTATCCCAAAAGGCAGGTATTAGTAAGCAAAAATATAAAATTTTAATCTTGCAAGTCAATAATTCCTCAGAAATTTTTTTTTTTTCAAGAGACCTTGTGGGAGCCTGGAAAAGTATCTGCTGAGGATTAAAAATATAAGACAAAAAATATTTCTTCCATGTATCTCAAGGTCAGCTGGGGGATGGGGAGGGGAGGGAGGCAAGAGTATAAATGAAGTCTCTGTTTCAGCTTCCACCAAGAAGGGCACTAAATCACCCCTTTTAAAAATGGCCTTAAAAGGAACAGTATCATTTTATAGTACACTGACAGCTTAACCAGAATCATGCATCTAGGGACACCAGGATGAAGCCAAGAGAGACGGATAAAACGCACATCAATGTTAACTCCTAAACCACACTGAGAGTAATAAAACATATTTCTTGGGCTCAAAATTAACAATCTACAATATTCCTGGAAAAGGCACTTAAAAGATCTGAATCTAGATAAATAGGTTCCCAGATAGACATCCAAGGACAAATCTGGGGTGTTCCCCTGAAGAATCATGCAAGTCCTTGAAAGTCAAAGCGGACTCTAAGAAAATCATCCATGCTAGGAAATGAGAGACCCTGAAAAAACTGTGCTAAGTGAAAGAAGTCAGGCACCTTGAAGACCATATATTGTCTAATTTCACTTACATCAAACGCCCAACATCCACAGAGACATAAAGGAAGGTATATGGAGTTGCCAGGGGTTGAGGAAAGAAAAAAGTAGTGTTTGCCACAGGCATAAGGTTCTTTTAGGGGTGATGAAAATCTTCTAGAATCAGATAGTGGTAATCTTTACACAATCCTGTGAACAAACCAAAACCACGGAACTGTATGTTTTAAATATGGAATTTATAGAATGTGAATTATATCTCACTTGAAAAAAAATTCAACATAAGAATACACTGACAAGGGTCCTCTCTTTTATGTTGCTAACAGGAGTATCAGTTTGTTTTGTTTTGTTTGGCTGCAACATACAGCATGTGGGATCTTAGTTTCCTGACCAGGAATTGAACTCATGCTCCCTACAGTGGAAGCATGGAGTCTTAACCACTGGATCACCAAGGAAGCCCCCAGTGCTCACTAGTGAAAGCCTTTTGCAGCGGAGAGTAGCAAAAATACAAAAATTTTAATCATGGATATGAGTGATTTCTCTCTGAGAACATAAACTAAGGGAAACATTTAGAAACTCCAAAGTTTATATGTAAGAACATCTGATACAGAATTATTTTTCAATAGAGTAAAAATAAATATCCTATTTAAAAGTAAGCACAGGGAATTCCCTGGTAGTCCAGTGGTTAGGAACTCAGCGCTTTCACTGCTGGACTGCTTGGGTTCAGTCCCTGGTAGGGGAATCAAGACCTCACACACCACGCAGCATGGCCAAATAAATAAATAGAACACAAATATCTTATTTGTCAATCTTTAGGAAAATGCTTAAATTAATAGTACATCCACACAGAATAACACTGAGGTGACGCGAAGTCACTCAGTCGTGTCCGACTCTTTGCGACCCCGTGGACTCTAACCTACTAGGTAGGCTCCTCTGTCCATGGGATTCTCCAGGCAAGAGTACCAGAGTGGGTTGCCATTTCCTTCTCCAGGGGATCTTCCCGACCCAGGGATCGAACCTGGGTCTCCTGCATGGAAGGCAGGTGCTTTAACCTCTGAGCCACCAGGGAACAGCCATTATTAAGCAAAGTTTTAGCTGACATTTAAAAATTTAGAGTTTTAAAGTTTAAAAGTTAAAGTTTTAGCTGACATTTAAAGTTTTAGCTGACAACATGTGGGAAAATAAAAACATATATATATATAAAATCTAATTTTTTAAAATGCAACAGTACCACTAGCTTTTTAAAATAAATTTTAGGATACATACCATCATTAGTCTGGGATATAAGACTGTGGGCAAGTTTCACTTTTTTTTCCTAAAACTTTCTCAAAGTTATTACCTATTTGTCTTTAATTGTTTCCCATGATTAAAAGCTTTATAAGACAGTGACTTCGTGGTGTTCCCCAACATTTTTGTGGCTTATAGTAAAACTTAGTCATGTGGTTATTGGGTGAAATGAATATTTTCAATTTGAGAAAAAGAAAAAAGTCTACAAAATTGTACATGAAAGCAAAAATGACAATACCCGTGTACAGAAGAGAGAAGAAAACAAACAAAATGTTAACAGTCATTTGAGGCTGTGTAAATTTTTCTTTTTTAATACATAGACGTCTAGGTTTTCAATAATGAGAATAATACTTTCATGATATTTGTCACAGATAAACTTTTCACATGGATGTTTAGCAGAAAAATTTTAAGGACTTGAATGATAAACAGGAAAAGCTGTTTGCCAAACAATTCATGCTCCTCCAAGTCATCAGGCTTCAGGAATCGAAGGGAGACTACGAGCGGTGCCAGCTCACAACGACATCTGACTGGGCGCAGGGCACGGTGGCCTCCTCGCTGGGGCTGGGCAGGCCCCCACACACCCTTCACCCAAAATCGCGTCCTCCGGCTTCCAGCCACGGTGAGCGGCCCCGAGGGGCCTTGCTGCCAGTCTGCTTGAGGGCCTCCCACATTCCCCAGGGAGAAGTGTTCTATGTGGTGGTGTTTAGTCAACTCTTTTGCAATCCCATGGACTGCAGCGTACCAGGCTCCTCCGTCCATGGGATTTTCTGGGCAAGAATACTGGAGTGGGGTGCCATTTCCTTCTCCAGGAGATCTTCCCCACCCAGGATCGAACCCTCGTCTCCTGCACTGGCACGTAGGATTCTTTACCACTGAGCCACCAAGGAAGCCCATGCTCTATGTGCTGCTGCTGCTAAGTCACTTCAGTCGTGTCTGACTCTGTGTGACCTCACAGACGGCAGCCCACCAGGCTCCCCCATCCCTGGGATCCTCCAGGCAAGAACACTGGAGTGGGTTGCCATTTCCTTCTCCAATGCATAAAAGTGAAAAGTGAAAGTGAAGTCGCTCAGTCGTGTTCGACCCTCAGCAACCCCATGGACTGCAGCCTTCCAGACTCCTCCGTCCATGGGATTTTCCAGGCAGGAGTACTGGAGTGGGGGTGCCATTAAATCAGTTAAATATAAAATTAAGCAGAAAAGCTTAACTAAGTTTGAGACCTGTCTTTTTTTTTGTTCTTTAAGTGCAAATAACAAAAATTAAAATACAAAATAAGAAGCAATCGTTCCTATTAACAAGTTGGGTCTTTGGACATTTCAGGTGCCAAACCTACTTCCCAATTAAAATTAGAATTGTCTTATATTTTTGTCTTCTCTTTCGTCTGAAAGAGTATTTCTCAGAGTTACCTGACTGCGGAATACAGTAAAGACAGAAAACCCCACATATCCTTGCCTTTTTATACTGCAGTTGCACTGGGACACTCATCATTCAGCACAAAGATTTGTGCTGAGATGGCAAGACTCATCTGAGGAGGGAGAGTGTCAGTGTGTGTGTGTGTGTGTGTGTGTCCCCTCTGTGCTGGGCTTTTTCCCTGCAATCAGCATATTCATCTGAGAAGAGAGAGTATCAGAGAATCAGAGTGAGTGAGTGAGTGAGTGGGTGTGTATGCGTCAGAGAGAGAGTGTGTGTGTATGTCCCCTCAGAGAGAGAGAGAGAGAGAAAGAGAGAAAGAGAGAAAGAGAGAGAGTATGTATGTCCCCTCAGAGAGAGAGAGAGAGAGGGAGAGAGAGAGAGAGTGTGTGTGTCTGTATGTCCCCTTAGAGAGAGAGAGAGTGTGTGTGTATATCCCCTCAGAGAGAGAGAGACAGAGACAGAGAGAGAGAGAGTGTGTGTGTGTGTTATGTCCCCTTAAAGAGAGAGAGAGAGAAAGTGTGTGTATGTCCCCTCAGAGAGAGAGAGAGAGAGAGTGAGTGTGTGTGTGTTTATGTCCCCTCAGGGAGAGAGAGAGAGTGTGTGTGTGTATGTCCCCTCAGAGAGAGAGAGAGAGAGAGAGAGACAGAGAGAGACAGAGAGAGAGTCCATGTCCCCTCTGTGTTCCTTGAGTTTCGCCCTTGCACTCAGCATATTTAGTGCCTTCTGCACCCAAGAGTCCTGTGCTCTGGGCGGTAAAGCAGCCATTTCAATCCTGTGTCTCATCTCCCACAGTCACAGCTGGTTAGCACCAGGGGAAGAGTTCCGTTTCAGGGATCTAGGGTGGAAACCTTAGGTATGTGAGATGCAGGTGTCCAGGAGGCTCTTGGATATACTTTCCAAGGGAAATGTCCAGAAGAGTACATTGGACTGCCCAGGAAGAATGGGTAAAGAGAGAAGAGGGCACAGGGCCTAACGTGAGGAACACTAATGCTTACAGTTCCCAGAGGGGGAAGAACCTACACACTGTGTGGGAAGGAGCATCATCAGGTCAGTGATGTAGCGGGGAAAAGGGCAAGAAAGTGCGACTTCACAGATACCTGAGGATGAGCGCATTTTAGGACAGAACGCTCACAGGTGTCAAACGCTGCTGAGGAGCAGGTAAGCTAAGAACTGAAGAGTGATCAACACATCTGGTGATGTCATTTCTACAAAACACATCCACCCCCAAACCCTTGAACCTGGTCATTCCTGGTCCCCATCTCGATTTCCACATTAAAACAGGGTACAGAGTGGTGTTGGGTTTTTAATCTTACAGTGTTCCAGGAATCTTAGAAAGTCAACATCTCTAAAAATATCTTTAGGCGAAGTCAACCTAAACCTTGTCAATTGCAGACAGAAACAAAAATGGGGCGGGGGAACAGGCAGATTATAAAATTTAGATGCTAAGAAAAGAGCAAGAGAGAGGGAAATTATTTGATAAGTGCCTGTTTGTTAACAAGTGTTGTTTCTAGAAACTATGAGTTTTATTTTCAAACAACTATGGCCCTAATGGAAAAACCGAAAGTTCAAAGCGATTCAATTCTCTACATCTGTCAAAGTGATAGGATGTTTGCTCCATCCAAGGCTAGGGGAGGCCTCTTCTGAATGTTTTTGTACCATCTTCTAAACTAAGTAGGTCAACAAATACAGAAAAATAAGACTAATTTCCTTCCTCTTCCTTCTTGGCCCACCTGGAATTTCACTGTAGGCTTCAGCTACCAGGGCCTCTGAGCCCAGAACTTCAGCAAACCCTGGCCAACCGCACTGCCACATACCAAAGCCCAGAAAGACCAGGGCCTAGAGTCAGGACTACTGCATGTGTGGACAGGGAATGGTGCTTTCCATAGACCCTAGTCACAGCTGCTCTGAGTATTCAGCCCTGTTTTGATATCTGAAGGACAAAATAGATGCCAGCAATGATCATAGTAATACCTGATTTTACTAGGGACTGAGTATTCTTAAATAGATTATGTCTCTAAACAGCTCTAAAAGGAAGTATATTATGGTTCCAACTACAATCTCATTTTCTAGAGAAGCTCAGAGAGGAGAATAACTCACCTAAAGTCACACAGCTCGTGAGCAGCAGACTTGCCATGTGAGATCAGATTTGATGCCTTGTTTTAAGAGCCACTATTTTTGACTCCTTCATGATGCTGCCTCACGCTCTGGATACACCAAACTTACAATCAGAATTAGCAAGACTCTCTAAGCACCTCTACTTTATCTCCATCATCCACTGCCCAGCACCACTGCATCTCCCTAACCTTTCCCTAGAAAACCGTTAACTCTTTCCTCTTCTATCCATCTCTTTACAAATCCATTTGTTTCCCAGAACAGAATGGGAGAATACATGAAGAATAAATCAATCTAGCAGAACGTTGAAGATTAAATAAGAGACCTCAGACTTTTCAAAACTACCCAGAAGGACCCCAAGATAAGGGTTAAAGAAAATCTAATACGCACTTGACAGCTACCAGAAGACCTACAACCACCATCCTAAGGATGTATCTTTTTAGCACTGGGTACTGTATTTCCTCCGCAAATGAGAACTTTTGATCTTTGGTCACTAAATGTTATACAGTTTCTCCAAACTTGCAAAATTTCTCTAAAACTGTATCAGTGGTAAAGGATGAGCTAATTAAGAAACCAGATAGTGAGTTAATGAGAAGACTATAAACTGTATCAACAGTGGAAAGAAGCTCACTGCTGTTACTTCTGCTTCTTTTCATAATGCGCAGAATACCAGCTTTGGGCTAGTTTTCCTGAGAGTGAATCCCAGTTAAACAGAGGAAGGCAATTCTCTGCAGCTATACATACTGACACTCGTCAAATGTCACAGATCCTAGATCTCTTGTCGCCACTTTGATGTTGGCCCAAGGCCTCGTACCAGAGCTCCCCAGACTCCTCTGGCCAGGAAGGGAGATGAGGCAATGCTATTCGCTGTTGAAACGTGGTAGTCTTTCTTCCAGGGTTTCCTACATGCAAATAGATTCAGTGTCACTTTATTCGTAGAATTTAAAACTCAGCAGCTTCTTTCTGTTTTTAAAGAGTTCCTTTGTGTCTGTCTCAGCTAGTGACACACTCAGCGACATCAGTAACATGAGCTGAAAGAACCGCTATGTAATATATAATTATATATATTAAAAACTGTATCTGCTTAAAATACTCTTTATTTTGGTACCAACAGATAAATACCATACATGGTAAACCCTAGGACTCTAGTGAGGATGGACCTTGGAGGCCATCTAGCCCAGGCTCCCATCTCCTGGCCTCTGACACCCAGGCAAACGGCTCCCCAGCCTCTACAGGGGCAGGGAGCTTACTGCCCACAAGGCACAGGACACGGCTGAGCAGCCCAGCTTCTCCGGATGGTCTTCTTCAGCTGGAGCTATACCCTGCCCACCACGTGGCCATACTCATCCACAGACGAGACAGACACAGTTAACCTCTTCTCCACAAGATCCTTCTAAATCTTCCCTTCAGGCTCCATCATCTTAGTCTCCCTATCATACCTCAGGCAGTCAGTGTTCCTGTACAGTCAGTCACTTTGCTCTGACCTCTCAAGTATATGTTTCAGAGCACAAAATGAATTAGGGCAGTAACAAAAGGGAAAATATGCTAAGGTGTGTCCAAAGATCAGCTTGTGACCTGTGGACTGCTTTGGTGGGAAGGTTTTTTTTTTATTTTCATGCTTAGCAGCAGCTTGCAGGTCAGGCATCTGTATGGCCTATCACCAGTACCTGGAAGAGAAGCGGCAGCAACGGCTCCACCTAATTAACCTGCGTCTCCACCCCACCTAATTTTTAAGCAAGAACCCTGCACTATCCATCAACACTGACTATGAGGTCTAAATGAAAACCCATCTCACTGAGGCTACATAATAGCCAGCTGACATATCAAAGGTCTTAATGTGACTTTGAAAACTCATGTTGGAATAATTTTGATAAAGAATGTTTTGTTTGTTTTGGCCACCTGATGTGAAGAACTGACTCACTGGAAAAAACCCTGATGCTGGGAAAGATTGACGGCTGGAGGATAAGGGGAAGACAGAGGATGAGATGGTTGGATGGTATCACCGACTTGATGGACATGAGACTGAGCAAGCTCCGGGAGCTGGTGATGGACAAAGAAATTTGGCATGCTGCAGTCCACAGGGTCACAAAGACTGAGCAAATAAAGTGAACTGTTTTTTTACTGACATGAAAACTTACTTTAAACAGTGTTTAAAAAAATTAAATATGCAGGTTGTTTTAAGAATTATAAACCTGCCCATGTATCATAAATGACAATAGTTTGAGGGTTTGGGGGTCTCTTCAAGTAATATGTTCTTTTGAACAGCAGTATAATATTCCACTGGCACTGATTATGATGTAAACACAGATCTACCTCATAGATACTGCAGGATCAGTTCCAGACTACCACATAAAACAAGTATTATAGTGAAGTGAATCACACAGAGTTTTTGGCTTCCTCGTGTATATAAAGTTATGTTAACAGTATATTGAAGTCTATTAAAATAATATGCAATAGCATTATTTCTAAAAAAGAACAATCTACATACCTTAATTTAAAAACACTTTATTGCTAAAAAAAATGCTAACCATCATCCGAGCCTTCAGCAAGTCATATTCTTTTTGCTGATAAAGGGTCTTGCCTTGATGTTGATGGCTACTGACTGGTCAGGGTGCTGGCTGCTGAAGGCTGGGGTGGCTGTGGCAATTTATTAATACAAGATGACAATGAGGCTTACTGGAGTCTTCTTTCAGAGTTTTCTGTAGCATGTAGTGCTGTCTGACAGTGTTTTACCCACAGTACAACTTTTAAAACTGGAATCAATCCTCTCAAGCCCTGCTGCTGTTTTATCAACTAAGTTTGTGCAATATTCTAAATCTTTTGTTGCCATTTCAAATCTTCTTCACCTGGAGCAGTTTCCATCTCAAGAAATCACTTTCTTTGCTCATCATAAGAAGCAACTCCTCATTTGATCATTTTATCATGAGATTGCACCAATTCAGTCCCATCTTCAGGCTTCACTTCTAATTCTCCACCACAGTTCCAGTTATTTCCTCCACTAAAGTCCTGAACCCCTCAAAGTCATCCATGAAGGTTAGAATCAACTTCTCCTAAATCCCTGTTAATGTTGACATTTTGACCTCTTCCTGTGAATCACAAATGTTCTTCACAGCATCTAGAATGGTGAATCCTTTCCAGAAGGCTTCAATTTGCTTTGTCCAGATCCATCAGAGGAATCACTATCGATGGCAGCTACAGCCTTACAAAATACATGTCCTAAATAGTAAGATTTGAAAGTCAAATTACTTCTTGATCCAAAGGCTGCAGAATGGATGCTGTGTTAGCAGACATGAAAACACCATTAATCTCGCTGTACAACTCCGTCAGAGCTCTTGAGTGAACATGGGCGTTGTCAACAAGCAGTCATTTTTTCCTGAGCAGCAGGACTCAACAGTAAACTATGCTGGAAACACATGTGCTGTCATCTAATGTTCATTTAGAGACTACAGGCAGAGTAGACTTAGCTCAATTTTTAAGGCCCTAGTAGTTTCAGGATGGCACATGAGCACTGGCTTCAACTTCAAGTCACCAGCTGAACAGCCCCTAACAAGAGAGTCAGCCTGTCTTCTGAAGCTTTGAAGACAGGCACTGACTTCTCCTCTCTAGCAATTAAAGTCCTAAATGGCATCGTCTTCCAATGAAGGCTGATTTGTCTAAACTGAAAATCTGTTGTGTAGCATAGTCATCTTCATGGGTCACGTGAGCCAGATCTTCTGTATAACTTGCTGCAGCTTCTACACCTGCACTTGCTGCTTCACCTTGCATTCTTGTGTTATGGAGATGGCTTCTCTCCTTAAACCTCATGAGCCAACCTCTGCTAGCTTTGTACTTTTCTTGGGTACCTGCCTCACCTCTGTCAGCCTTCACAGAATTAAAGAGTTAGGGCTTTGCTGTGGATGAGGCTCTGACTCAGGGGAATGTTGTGGTTTGCTTGACCTCCGCCTAGACCACTAAAACTTCCTCCACACCAGCTATAAGCCTGCTGCACGCTCATCACTGATGTGGTCACTGGAGCGGCACCTTTAATTTCCTTCAAGAATTCTTCCTTTACGTTCACAACCTGGCTAACAAGCACAGGAGGCCTTGATTTTAGCCTGTCTCTGCTTCCCATGTGCCTTCTTCACTAAACTTATTCACCTTTAGCTTCTGATTGAAAATGAAAGCTAAGCAACTCTTCCTTTCACCCGAACACCTAGAGGCCGTTGTAGGTTATTAAGTGGCCTAATTTCCATATTGCTGTGCCTCCAGTAACGGCTGTTTCTTGGGCTCAGAAGCCAGAGGAGAAGGTGAACGGTGGAGGAACAGCCAGTCAGTGGAGCAGTGAGCACACACACATTTATCCATGAAGTTCACTGTCTCACATGGGTGCAGTTCCTGGCACCCCAAAACAATTACAATAGTAACACCAAAGATCATGGACCTCAGATCACCATAACAAATAAAACAGCAATGACAAGGCCTGAAATATTGACAGAATTACCAAAACGTTGACACCGAGACGTGAAGTGAGCAAATGCTATTGGGTAAATGGCCCTGTTAGACTTGCTCAAGGCAGGGGTGCCACAAACCTTCCATTAAAAAAAAAAAAGTAGTATCTGTGACAGTAAAATGAAGCCTTCCGGTAGTCCCCTTTTCAATGAACACGTAAGTTCTTTTCCATTTTTGCTCTTATAAACAGTACACCCAGTTTTGCACACTTGTCTGAGTATATCCAAGGCAGAAAATCCTGGCAGATGGAACCGCATGGTCTGCAGTGTTTGTCTGCTAACTTTTGACTCTAAAGAGCTAGGACAGGAAGAAATCGGGAGTGTAGACAGCCTTTAGGCCGCAGATGAGTCAATTATTTCCTAGAACAGGCTGTTTTAGTTTGGTTTCACAAGGCCCTATCTGCTGGAGACAGAACAGAGGGTCGGCCTTGGAACCACATCCCTAGACCACCCTGTATTCGACCACTGAGAGTCTACAGAAGCAGAGAGGAATGTGGGTGGTCCCACCCGACCTCTGTGCACGGGTCCAGCTTCAGAGCAGAGACTCAGACCCCCCTGGTTACCAGGTTGTCATCAGTTCTGTGCAAGGAAAACCAGCCCAGTTCCAGGAGATTGAGGCTGGTCCCCTCATCTCACCTCCCTGGGCCTCACTGGTTTAGGTCTAGGAACCACCTGGAACACAGAACTATAATACCAACTGAGGAAAAAGATCTTAGCAGGATGGGTCACATGGACCAAATGTTTTATCAACTCCCCTCCCCTCAGGAAACCAAACAGTGCCGAATAGTTGAGAGGTTCACTATTTTCTGCAGGAGAAAACTTTCGCAGATCGTGATAAATAGGAAGTCTGTGAGAAAATGCTTTCAGTTTAACAGAACTTCGAAAATAATAAATATGTAAACTATAAAGAAGTGAGCACTTCTCTCTATAGAAAAACTCGGTAAGCTATTCCCGGGGGCGGGAGAGGGGGAGAAACAACTCTTTTCCACAGAGCTTATTTTGAGTCACATTCTGATTTACAGTCTTCATTACAGTTATTCTACATGGAGCTGACCTGAGCACAGTACAAATCTATATATTAAGTCCTTCAGGACAGAGCTCTCAGTTATCATGTGGAGAATGGAAAACACAGGAATCAGGGTAACCACCAGAGGCTGAGAGAGAAGCCACAACTACCAGCATCTCCTCTTGTTTAAAAAAAAAAAAGCAAAGCACAAGCGTGAGCTGGATTCACTCACTTAAAAGATAGGTGATCTCTTACCTGCTTCTCTTTCTTCTGTATTTTCATTATCATCTATTAAAGGCAATTATTTTATTTCTGTAAAACATAAAAAAGGCAAAAATTATGTTAAAATCCACAATAAAACATTTCAGATTATCTCAAGATTAGCTGTGGCCCATGAGGAAAATAGAGAATGGAGGATTACTTCCCCGGAACATTTACAATCAGCAGTCTTCCAGCCTGACACTCCTGAGAGCCCTGTGCACCAGCCTAGCCGACCTACTCCCATCCTGAGCCCTCAGTTTTGCTCTAGATGCAGCAGAGTCAAAAAGATACTGCCTTCATAGATAAAACAAGTTATGAGAGATGCCAGCACATTAAATCACAAAGGGAACTAAAAGAGGAACCAAATATGATGCCATGAGTGTATCTGGGGGGTGTGGAGGGGTGGAGAGGGGCTAGAACTAATAAGCAAAGCCCTCATTTTGGGGGGAAGAAAACTAGTAAATAGTATCTATAACTGATATATCAGGAAATAGAAATATGCACAATAAAAAAAGAGAGTTAAAGGACTTCCCTGGCTAAGACTCCATGCTTCCAGTTCAGGGGGCCCAAGTTTGATTCCTAGTCAGGGAACTAGACTCCATGTGCCACAATTAAAACCAGTGCAGCCAAATTAACGAGCTGGTATGAGACAGGCCAGGGCACTCCTGCACTCCATCATATGCTGCCCTACATGACTTGATGTTTCAGACCATGTGCATTTTAAACTGACAAAATAAATTCTATTTCAATATTCCATAATTTTTTCCTAATGATTTTATCATACCCACTCCCATAATTTCCTAATGATTTTATTATACCCATTATTATTATACCCATTTCCAGGCTCCAACCACAAAGCCCGTGACGACACTGAGCTTCTCGTCAATGTCTTTTGAGCAGCACAGCCACAAGACCCCAGCAACTGGCTTGAGAGGTCTAGAAGTGCTCTGGGGCATCTAAGGGACACAAGGACCTCTGTTCTAGGACACCCAGAATGGAGGGCTGCCTGAGTCACCCACTCTCATTTCCCCCAAAGACAAACAAAGGAAAGATCATAGTATATATATCTTGGTTTCCAGTTCTAGTCTGGATGTAGACACCAATTCATATTCCTTGTTTACCTTGATTTCCTGGGCATGCCACAGACCTAGGAACCCATCCCAGAGGCGCACGATTATCCTTATGATACACTTATTTCTACATGCAAGTGAATGCGGTATGTGCAGGTGTCAAACAGAACTTTTAGATTATACAAGGCAGTCTCACCTAAGTGGGCTCATGGTGTGTGTGATGCAAATGAGAAAAATGAAGGCCTTGGGATTTCAATCATCTGTGGGAACCACAATTACAGTTTAAAGTCTGTCAATTTAGGGTTTTCTTTTCCTCCGAGAGTCAGAAGCATTTTCTATTCAAAGGAGCATAATGTTACCAGGCTACAGCTGCTTGCAAAGAGCACAGCATCCATGGAAGCAACAAGCAGCAAAGTGGGCACAGGCAGGCCCTGGACCAGGGGGCAAAGAGAGGGCAGCAGAGAAGAACCGGCCAAGTCAGGAAAAGGGGAAACCAAGTCAGAAAACAGTGCTTTGAAGGGTCAGTGTGAGGACTACTATTTGATGAAACAACGAACTTTCCTCAAGAAAACCACAAATTCCTGAGAGATGGCAAGGTAAGGAAGGGCTCTGAAATCAGGGCAGTTCAGAGAATCTTACCCTCTGGACTTCAATACAGTAGAGTTGACTCTAGGTCAACTATGTTAGCACAGAAGTCTATCTCCTTTATCTTCCAATTTTGAGTTATCAGACCCCAGAAAACCAATATTCTCAACCATCACAAACTGCCACAAATCCTGAAATGAAGAAGGAAGTTTGTGAAATAAACTCTAGCTAATAAAAAGGGATATTATCAATAACCAGACATGTAACTCAAATAAAATTCTACCCAACAAAATGAAATCAATTGCTTACAAAATGCAGAAAAAGTCTAGTGCCAAGAAAAATCACCTTTTACTATATAAAAAGAAAAAAATCAAGTATAATGCAGTAGAGACATCAAAAAACACTATTTCTGATTAAGGTCCACAAACCAGCATGCAAATGAACAGGGCCCCAACACTGCCTGCAATGTGGGGAAAATAGGTCCAGCTGACCGTCACTGTTGGCAGGTTCATCGACTCCAGCTTTCTGAAAGCACTCAGGCAATGTGCCACCTAGATCTAGGGACTGCGCTGGTTCCACTTTCAGGAATCCACCCCGAGGCAATCAGCCAATAGGAATCAAGCTGAGAGGAAGCGCAGGGATGGGGTGCGAGGCAGTGTGGAAACGCTGTCACAGCAGAGCTAGCCACCGCAGAGGGCCACTGTTCCCCGGGTCCCGTCACAGGGCCTGGGAAGATCAGAGGCGGCCAATGAGCACAAGCTAGGAAGACTGGGAAGGCGTGAATGCGGTTACTCAGCAGGGAGAAGGCTTGGAGGAAAAGAGCTGGGTGAAAGATCCTAAACCAAATCTCACCACCACCCCTCACCAGGTGTTCACACGCGAGACACCTGCACCCTTGGGGATTTTCACACGTGCAGATAAACACACTCCATTCCCCGAAACAGACAATGTGTGTGAAATCCAAGCGCATCCCAGTGATGCTGCTAGGAGAGTAACTGCTTCAGGGACCTCCCTGGTGGTCCAGGGGTTAAGACTTCACCTTCCAATGCAGGGGGTGCCGGCTGGATCCCTGGGATCCCTGGTTAGGGAACTAAGACCCCACATGCCAAGGAAAGAAGAACTGCTCTCGTTCACTGAATGCAGGTCTTTGGCCAACCTTGCGTTGTGACTGTGAAATCATTTCTAGTACCCGGATGGACTGCCACACACCAGCATGTGGGAACTTCACAAGATAGCAGCTGCCATCAACAGCATCAATTTGGTGTTCAATAAGCAGGTATTGACTTTTATTTCTCCAAATACCATCTAGTAGTTTACTAGGCATTCTCTCTGAGGTTTTCTCTACCTTTTTCCTCTTTGATGGCACGTGTTTAAAAAACACAAAACTACCTAATCTTTTTGTGCGGCTGAATTTTATGCAGCAGGAATAGGGAACAAGATATACGCTAAAGCAGGTACTTTTCTGCACAACACTGGAAATGGTTTCACAGCCTCTGCTGCTGTGCTGACATCACTCAAAAGTTGTGATTAGATAGATCCTTTAGGTTCAATAAAGTGGAAATTAAAACAGTAATTTCAGAGTCCCACAATTTAATTAGAAGCATAATACAAATATATTCTGAAACTCCTGTGTGGACAACCAGGAAACTTGTCAAGAGAGTGTATTAAAAAAGTATATTTTTTAAAAAGTGTATAACTGGGGCTTCCCTGGTGGCCCAGTGGTTGAGACTTCACGCTTCCACTGCTGGAGGGCATGGGTTCATTCTCTGGCTGGGGATCTAGATTCCACATGCCCTGCAGCATCGCAAAAAAAAAAAAAAAAAAAATTTAAAAGTATGTAACTTTTGAATGACATGAAAACTGGGAGAGCTCCTCAATGCATTTCACTGCTCATTGATGAAAGCAGTATTTAATTACCTTCACAAGAAGGTTAGCTGTTAATAATATAAAAAGTAAACAATATAAATATTCCCATTCCTTCTTAACACTCACAGCAAAGCTCACATTAAGAAAAATGGGTACAGGTTCATTAAGAACATTCTGAAATGTATGACTTTTTCTCTCTCCAGTTCAACAACTCTGCCCCAGCACCATCTCCCAAGCTCCTCTGTGTGGTCAGCCTTTGCCTCCTCACCCACGGAGAGGCTGACAGCGCCAACCTCAGAGAGCACACAAGCCTTCTGGAGGCCTTCGGTGACACCTGTCCTGGGCTTCCCTCCAGGGCAGGGGAAGGAAGGTGGCCCGCCTCTCCAGAGGACAAGTAACCTTCCATCAGTACTTGGGGCCCATCCTCTCCTGCTTCTCAGCCACCTCAGCCTCTGGATCCCTTTGCAGCTAGTCTCTCCTCCTTTCGTTCCGGTTTCCCCTCGGATGTCACCTGCCACTAGAGTCTTCCTTAGCCCCCTACTCCCCCCAACCCCTGTCCCCAGTCTCTCTTCTCTCACCCTAATTTAGCTTCTTTTTCTGGCACTTGTTACTATCTGACGTTGTATTACATCTAGTTGATGAAGAACTTGTTACCTGTGAGATGCACACACACGAGTGTAAGCTCTGTTTTGTTCATGCCGTACTTCCTGAGTCTGAAAAAGCAACGGGCTCATAACGGGACTCAATAAACACGTGTTCCATGAAGAATCACTTCCTTCTCTCTGCAGACAAACGGCTCAACTCTACCTCAGAACAGTAACCATACTAACAAATCCCACACCTGAATCATCACTTCCTTCTGTGTTACTTCCTTAGGGAAGAGCTTTAGAGCTCCTCTTGGCAGTGACTCCCTAGTTAACAAGTCCAAGGCCTCATCCTGAGTTTCTTGCAGCACTGCAAGCTACAGACCATTTTGTCCTCTTAAAATGCTCATCTCGCTGGTCTCCTGGAGGCCATTCTCTCCAGCTTTCCCTCCGACCGCAGGCTTCCAAAGCTTCGCTTCCTCCATAGGCTCCTCGCATTATAAGGCCCAACCCTTAAATGTCAGTGTTCCCGCGGCTAAACACTCTTAAGTTTGAACGGCTTCATGTGGCAATGTTAATCACATCTCTCTAGAACAGGACGGAGTCAATGACGTGTTGTAAGCTCCACATGGGCTCTGAGTTTTCCACTCAACTCCCAGACTTCACTGCAGTCCTGTCGGACTCAGCAACCCCGTGGCCTATAGACTGCCAGGCTTCTCTGTTCATGGGATTCTCCAGGCAAGAATGCTGGAGTGGCGTGACATTTCCCAAATTCAAGTCCTCCTGACCTCCCTGG
Source organism: Madoqua kirkii (assembly GCA_006408675.1). Taxonomy (NCBI): domain Eukaryota; kingdom Metazoa; phylum Chordata; class Mammalia; order Artiodactyla; family Bovidae; genus Madoqua; species Madoqua kirkii. The sequence goes on from SJYC01105171.1 coordinate 31,513, forward strand.
CCAGTTCCAATCAGAGATTCCACAGATACCCCCTAAATCCTACAACTCTTCCAAAATCAAACTCAATGCTGCCTTTACACACACACACCTGCTTCTATCACTCACTCACACACACACACACACACACACACACCCCCCCCATGTCTCTCACTGGAGGTCAGAGTCCCACAACCTGCCACCCAGCCCAGAGTCCAGTTGTCCTAAACTCCTCCCCTCCCCTTCCCTAACTCCTTCCTCTTTCCTGAATCCCGAGGATCCTCCCCAGTCCACTTTGGGTTGGGGGTGTTTTTTCACCTGACCCAGCCTCCTAAGTGTCTCTGTTCCTAAGTGCCTTCCACCCTCATACCATTACCCTCATTGCACCAAGCGTGTGTTTTCCTAAAGTATCTGCCAAATCAGATCATTATCTCTGCAGTGTCTTCAGAAAAGAAACCATTCTTCCCATCACAGAGCCCTGCACAAGGGATCCAGCCTCTAGTCTGCGTCTGCTGCTCCGACGCTACCTTTCACCATTCAGCCAACTGTCCTGAACACGAAGTTTAGGCTATGCCTCCGTCCACTTCATGCTTTTATCCTTCAAAACTCAACGCTGTGTGTCATGTTCTCCGGGATGCTGTACCTGACTTCCCTAAGCCCTGAAAACACCTCTGAGGAGCGCTAGGCCACAGCAGCTATGCCACCATGGTATCGTCTTTCTCCCCTATCTGCTTGCCATCAGCTCCGAGCCTCTGCGCCCTCCAGGAAGGAACTGTGTGCTGCAGCATCAGGCTCAGTGCCTGACATCTGGGCTCAAAGAATTACCTGTAGAGTAAGGGAGTGAATAAATGGGAAAGCGATGTTTACAGAAAAGGCTTGAACTCCTACTTTCTTTATCATAACTGGTGGCCTTTCTTTTTCCTTTCGTGTTTACTGTTCTTTTATGTCCAATCAAATTTCTTAGCATTCATCATTCATGCTTTTTCAAAGTAATACATGTACTTAGCTTAGAATTCAATAATATGCAGCTTAAAACAAAAAATATTCCCCTGACTCTACTCCTCCCCATCCTGACTCACTCTCTCAGAGGTAATCTTTTGATCTACAGCTCTTCCTTCTGCCTCGTTTCAAAATATTTCTTAAAAACAGTGATTACAAAATTAAGGATAAAAATCATTAGGGTAATCTCAATAGATGCAGAAAAAGCTTTCGACAAAATTCAACATCCATTCATGATTAAAAAAAAAAACAAAAAACTCTCAACAAAGTGCGCCCAGAGGGAACATACCTCAACGTAATAAAGGTCACATATGGCAACCCACGGGGGTTCCTCAATGGCTGAGCCGTAAAGAAGCCACCTGCAACGCAGGAGACGCAGGAGGTGCGAGTTCAGTCCCTGAGTCGGGAAGATCCCTTGGAGGAGGAGTAAATGGCAATCCACTCCAGTATTCTTGCCTGAAAAATCCCATGGACAGAGGAGTCTGGCAGGCTGCAGTCCAAAGGGTCACAAAGAGCCAGACAAGACTGACCAACTGAGTGCAATGATAAACCCACAGCTAATACCATCCTCAGCAGTGAAAGGCTTTTCTTCTCCCATCATGAACAAGACAAGAATGCCCACTCTCACCCCTTTAGTACTGGAAGTCCTAGCCAGGGCAATCAGACTAGAAAAAGAAATACAAGGCATCCAAACTGGAAAGTAAAACCATCACTATATGAAGATAACCTGATGCTTTATAAAGAAAACACTGTCGACTCCAACAAAAACCCATCAGAACTAGTAAATGAATTCAGTGAAGTTGCACGATATAAAATTAATAATAGAAATATGTAGCATTTCTATACACTAATAATGATCTCTCAGAAAAAGAAATTAAGAAAACATTAGCAACTCCCATCAAAAACAGTAAAATACCTAGGAATAAACTGAACAAAGAAGCTGAAAGACCTGTAGCTTGAGGCCATCAAACGCTGACGAAAGAAACAGAGGACAGCACAAACAGGTGGAAAGACACAGCCGTGCCCGACCCTGCGACCCCACGGACGGCCGCCCACCGGCGCCCCGGCCCGGGACTCTCCAGGCAGGAACACCGGAGAGGGCTGCCATGGCCTTCCCCAGTGCATGAGAGTGAAAAGTGAAAGGGAAGTCGCTCAGCCGTGTCCATCTCTTCGAGACCCCACAGACGGCAGCCCACCGGGCTCCTCCGTCCATGGGATTACTGGAGTGGGGTGCCACTGCCTTCTCCGCTAAAGACAGCAAGTACCTTTAAATTTACGGAGAGGGCTGCCCTGGCCTTCCCCAGTGCATGGAAGTGAAAAGTGAAAGGGAAGTCGCTCAGCCGTGTCCATCTCTTCGAGACCCCATGGACTGCAGCCCACCAGGCTCCTCCGTCCATGGGATTACTGGAGTGGGGTGCCACTGCCTTCTCCGCTAAAGACAGCAAGTACCTTTAAATTTAAAAATGTGCTTTGTTCTCTGAGTCACTAACTTCCTTAAAACTGCTCCCCCAAACTTTAAAAGTAGGATTCCTCTCAGCCTCGGTTCATTTCTTCCCCCTTGTACCATCCTATCTCCAGTCTCAGAGTGCTCTTCAGTCCGCTTCAAAGCCACCTCACCTCACTGGGGCCTCTCACCTCCATCCTCCTGGGGACTCATTCTCTATGTTGCTCTTCAGAGTGGACGCCCAGGTTTCTTTCTTCTCTCTGAGGGTTTACTTTCTCATTCTGGTGAATCACAGTGCCCACTAACTCACTAAGAAATGTAAGTTCTGAGACCTTCGTGTCTGACTATGTTCATCCTCCACTTTGACGGCTAGGAGGGCAGCAGATCCCAGTTGGAGACGGAATTCTACTCAGAATTTCAAGAACATTTCACCACAGTCCTGTTCCTTCCAACGCCTGTTAAGGAATCTGAACCACTAAGATGGCTAATTCCTTATCTGAAACCTCTCTTCCTTCACAGAAAGCTTTTAGCCCAAGGGAGCATCTTTTCATAATGATGCACCTTGGGGCTATTTTTATCCATGAAGTTGGACACCTGGTGAATTCTTTCACATGCTGGAAACTCCTGTCTCGGTTCTGAGAAATACTCTTGAATTACTTCCTCATAATTTCCTCCCTATTGTTTTCTTGTAATAGAACTCCTATTATTGTATTTGAATGACAGACCTTCTGGGCTATACCTCTAATTTTCTCATTAAAATTTTTTTTGGTCTCTTTGTGATCTGCTTTCTGGGAGCTTTCCCCACCTTTCTTCTTATTTAGTTATGTATTTTTAAATAGCTAACAAGTTTACCATTCAATAATTCTTTTTTTTCCCCCAGTAACCCACAATGGAAGGCCACTCAATGACAAACAGTGGCGCTTTCCTTTCAAAGACTGTATGATCTAGTAGAAGACTTTCACACAACCAGAAAACTCAACCTGGAGTGAGAAAATGCTTCTGTACCAACTTTAAGTATTTTCTATATTTTCAAGGCTCTGAATGAGTTTTTTCTCCATCAAAGATATCACAGCACACACACACACACACAAAATTGGGATTTTGATTCATATACATAAATTCTGAAAGTTTTTCTTTCTGAACACAAAGAATTTGTAAATTAGATCTGTTTTGGGGGAAACACATAAAATTTACAAATTAGATTTATTCCTGTTACCTTTTGTATATAGTTTAGGGCTTTCCAGGTAGCTCAGTGGTAAAGAAATTCATCTGTCAATTCAGGAGACGGAGGAGATATGAGTTTGCTCCCTGAGTTGGGAAGATCTCCTGGAGGAGGAAATGGCAACCCGCTCCAGTATCCTTGCTGGGAAAATCCATGGACAGAGGAACCTGGCAGGCCATGATTGAGCTTGCACACACACATACAGTTTAGGCTAGAGCTAATCTCTACGGGGTGATCTGTGATGCTCTCCACAACAGGCTGGAAAGAACACAGCATCTCATGCCTACAAGTCAAAAGCATTTACATCCCTCCAGGTTACAAGAGGACCATGAGGACGGGGACCCTATCTATTTGGAATACTGCTATGTGTCTAATTCCTAGCATAGTATTTTGTGAATGAGTGAATATGTGAATATTATACAGGATTTATCAATGGTGGGTCAAAAAAGAAGTATCATATCTATGTAAGGGAAATAAGCCAGGCATAGTCTAAAAAAAACCTTCTCTCCAAAAATGCAGACGCCTAACTTGAAATATCTGTCCACAATACTAGGGAGAAGGCCTTAGCACTGCCACAATTTCCAAACTGAGGTAGCTCTTTGTTTTGCTGGCTTGAAACTACAATTACCGCCTCCAGTATTAACTTAAGATGCTTTGCCCCTCAAAAAATTGTTTTAAACACTCAATGCATTATACTAAAAGCTTTGTTACCCTCCATGTGGGTGATGCAAGCCAAAAAGCAAATGAAGAGTACTGACTTTAATCTCTGTGAGAGAAGCATAATCAGCAGTAAGAGCAATAATCTAGAAAACTCTTGCTATTGGATCAAGAGTATTAGAAATGTCCATTTTGAGAGGCTTCCTGTTGGTCAATACAAAATAACAAGGCTTTAAACTCATTACTATTGATTTCAACGAATGTCTACCACCGCCATGAGAGTCCCAGTGAAGTCGCTCAGTCGTGACCCACTGCGACCCCACAGACCGTAGCCTACCAGGCTCCTCTGTCCATGGGATCGTCCAGGCAGAAGAACTGGAGTGGGGTGCCATTTCCTTCTCCAGGAGATCTTCCTGACCCAGGGACTGAACCCGGGTCACCCCCATTGTAGGCAGACACTTTACCATCTGAGCCACCACCAGATCAGCCACTGCCATAATTCCTTATTATAACCTGCTGTATCTAACGGACGGTTGCTGTTTAGTCACTAAGTCGTGTCCTACTCTTTTGCAACCCCATGGACTGTAGCCCACCAGGCTTCTCTGTGGGATTTCCCAGGTAAGAGTACTAGAATGGATTGCCATTTCCTTCTCCAGTGGATGTTCCCCAACCCGGGGATCGAACCTGAGTTTCCTATGTTGCAGGCAGATTCTTAACCATTGAGCCACTAGGGAAGCCTGTCTAGATGGTATGTGCTAAGTGTGCTAAGTCATTTCAGTCTTGTCCAACTCTGCGGACCCTCTGGACTGTAATGCACCAGGCTTCTCTGTCTGGGATTCTCCAGGCAGGAATACTGGAGGGGTTTGCCATGCCCTCCTCCAGGGATCAAACTCACGCCTCTTACGTCTTCCGCCTTGGCAGGCGGGTTCTTTACCACTGGAGCCACCTGGGAAGGCCCAGTGGTATACAGGTGTAAGCACTGGAAAGCCTTAATGGCATAAAGGTGTATAAAGGTATAAAGAAGCCCTCATGGAGAAGGAAATGGCAGCCCACTCCAGTACTCTTGCCTGGAAAATCCCATGGACAGAGGAGCCTGGTAGACTACAGTCCATGGGGTTGCAAAGAGTCAGACACGACTGAGCGACTTCGCTTTGTTTTTTTCGATATCATATAAGTCAGTAACAATTCCTTCAGATAAATAACACTATGGTTTTGCTTTGGCTATCAAGAGATTTGAACCAAATTCATGATTCAGTACTCTTAACTCTACACGAACATATACTATGCATTTTTAGGAACATATACTATGCATTTTTGCAAGCTGATCTTTCTCATGGACTTTTTTCTTAATCACATTTTCCTTTCAACCATATTCTTTTGGCTATTAATATTATCCTTTTATAATCATTTGTGTAAACTTCTTTAAATACTTCTGTGAAATGGAATAGGAAACAAACATATAAATAGTAATAAAGATTATTTACAACTCAAAAAAAAAAAGCCCTCTAGATGGTATAAAGGTGTAAACTAAGGAAGCTCTCTAGAAGTGACTAGCAACATTTCAATAATGCTGCATTCACCAAATCAGAACTGAACGGGACCTCTGAGATTACAAAGCCAAACACTAATGAGACATATTTTCGTAATACAAAAGGAGAAAAATCAACTCCAAATCCCAGTTTATCTCTTCAATCATGTCAACTCCTAATCTAGTGATAAAAATCAATCTGCTTGATAAGAATCACTACTAAGGGTAGCAGTAGAAGCAAGTGGCCAAGCGTTACCAAGGTTATCAAATAACATGTTGTAAAGTAAAACCTGACTGCCCTTCCTTTCTGTCATTAGACCCTACACTATAACGTCAACTGACCCAGATGAGGAATGATCTCATCTGTGAACACAGAACTGAAGAAACCAGTCTCCTAACAGCCAAGCCCATTCAAAGTTTAGAGCTCTAAAGATTCAAGTTATAACCTTATGTGAGAAGACAAGGTTTTTACAGATGACTTTCCATTTTCTGTCTCAAGAGACTTCACCAGTGAACACAAGACCTTTTTGATCTGTGGCACTTTTAATGCCATTTGTGGAGGAAGAATAATACCTGTAGGGGCTTCCCCTGAAGCTCAAATGGTAGAGAATCTGCCTGCAATGTGGGAGACCCAGGTTTGATCCCTGGGTCAGGAAGATTCCCCAGAGCAAGGCATGGCAATCCATTCCAGTATTATGGCCTAGAGAATTCCATGGACAGAGGACCCTGGCAGGGGTTGCCAAGAGTTGGACATGACTGAGCGACTACACTTTCACTTTTTGAGTGAAGATATCGAGGTTCTGGACACAACTGCAATATGAGTTGTACAATTTAGTCCATCTTCCTAGGTCTTAGTCTCTCATTTATAAACTAGGGACAAAAACTATCTTTTGCAAGAGGAGATGGATGAGTTCTCTTTTGGACAGGCTAAATGTGAAGAAACAGTAAAGATATGCAAAGTGAAGAGAGAGCTTTAAGGTCAGGAATGCAATGTTTTTATCTTAAGATAATGAAATTTAAGGGTCAGAGTAGCCTAACTGCCCAAAGGCCACAATTATGCAAAAGCACCAGGATTAGATTGCCCAGGTTCCAATTCAGACCTCTGAGCACTACACCACACACACTGCCTTGTATGAAAACAGCGGGAGAGGTGAGGATTGTTGTCAGTTGTTAGAAGGGCTGAGGAGTGACTAAGGGAAACTGAGAAATGCAAACCTGAGATTAGAAATGCAGGAAGGCCCTGCCCTCCCCAAAAGGAAAGAAAAGTGGGGAAAGTGAAATCACTGTGTCTGACTATTTGCAGCCCCATGGACTGTAGCCTGCCAGGCTCCTCCATCCATGGGACTTTCCACGCAAGAATACTGGGTTGCCATTTCCTTCTTCAGGGGATGTTCCTGATCCACTGCAGGCAGACTCTTTATCATCTGAGCCACCAGGAGGTGAGGCTTGGAGATTTCTATTGGAGAGCGCACAGAGATTAGAAAGATATCCTATAGACAAATCACTACATTCAAGAGGAAAAATAGAAAGAAAGAAAGCAGGTTATAGTAGATGGTTTTGATCCATCCTTGGGGTGAAGAGGAAGCAATTAAAACAGCTTGATAAAACTATCATTCAAGAAGACCTTTAAGCACATTGAAGTAAGATGGACCCTTCAGATAATATATTACATATAAGGGGAAAAAAAACTCATACAAATAATTCATAAGATAAACAGGGATTTTAAAAATCTTTAGGGATATAACTGCCAAGTAATTGTTTAAATTCTTTATCTACTCTCCTAAAACCTCCCATTTGAATCTTGAAATTGTTCAACAAAACTGTTTTGAGGCAATTTACAGTAAGGAACAAACTATCTGATGGCTATCCAAGACAGCAGGAGACACAGTAAATACACATTAACAAAATCATAACACAGACAGTCCTCAGCAGAGCTTTTACTTTGGGGTAAATAATACAAGAAAAATCACGTACTTATGGCCATCCAGGCTCAGCACTCAGGCTCTTCTACAGGAAACAGAAGAGCCAGTCCAAGTGCAAACCAGTCTACAATCTGAAGACATCATATAAACTTGTGAGGTTCCTCGCACTAAAAAAACAGGCTCTTTCCCCGACTTCTACAACTCTGCTGTGTTCAAATAAAATGAAAACCCAAGATTTTTCCAGGTGGGCCCTTTTTCTCTATTGTTTAAAAACAAGACAAAACAAATGGATTCTGAATCTCACACAGATTTCCTTCTGTTCCAGTTTTAAGGTGAAACCCTGAAATTGAACTCCCACATCGTATATTATTAAATCACCCACCGCAAACCCAGGAGGATGCTGTGCCCTGATGCGTCCCACAGTCGTTTCACCTCCTAAAAGCTGCTCAACTCTGACAGCTCCTGCACTTTCTTTAGGGGCTAAATTTTTTTCTTTAACAGAATACAAGGAGGATTTTTTTTTTTTTTAAAGCTCTGGAGTTTTAAAAGATTAAATTGTTCTTAATCCTCTTCCACCCTCAATTCCCCCTTCCCGGAAATCTAAAAAGAAGAAAAGCATTGTGATAAATGCAGAACCAGGCTGTGGGGAAATGCATCTAACAAGGCACTGCCTGATGTGACTGATGTGAGCGAAAGCTCTCCTTGCAAAAGCAAGCTCTGACAAGCACTGGCTGAAGGGTGAGGCGGGTGGCTGGCAATCAGAATCTCCTGCTGATAAAACGCCCTGGTGATCCAAATCTGGTTGTGCGACGATGCTAGAAACTGCAAGCAATAAGCAGAATACTCAAGAGGCCACCCGCGGCAAAGGTAAGCCAACTGACAAGAGCTGCTAACATTGTCTATGTTATGTGTGGTCCATCTAATCTGCCTAATCACTGGTATAGATGCAGTCACCTACTTTAAATTAATATATGAGCAAACAACATATAGTTACAAGTACTAACTTCTAATACCTGTTAAATCGCTTAACCAGAAGTAAAACTCAGCAAGTTTTAGGATTGGCACGTGGTACTATTTAAGGAGGACTGGTCTGGGAGATGACAGAATCATGCTCAGGATGAGCTGAGAGAACCACAGACAGGGGCCTGTTAGTTTACCTGATAAACAGCATCCATCTGCAGATCAAAAGACAACCATTTTGAAATATAAATTTATCTCCTTAATACCCATAATCTCCCATTCATATTCCTACCATGTATTTATACCACCCATTCCAATGCTCCCATCCATCATCAGCATGAGCACTGAAAACCAGACACAGGGATGTGATTCAAGACTGTTCTAGATGCAGATGAGCAGTTCTGGAGGACTGCAAATTTCCAAACTGCCGCTCTGGAGTACATGTGCAGAATGAGAATCATACCTTCCATCACCCGCACCCTTTCCTTAAGACGCTATATTTGCAAATGAAGCCCCTTTGTTGGTGGCATAGTATAAGCAATGGTGGAGAATCTGCCTGCCCATGCAGGAGATGCAAGTTCGATCCCCGATCGAGGAGGATCCTCTGGTGAAGGAAATGGCAAACCACTCCAGTATTCCTGCCTGGGAGATCCCATGGACAGAGGAACCTGGTGGCTACAGTCCACGGGGGCCGCAGCAGAGTCAGACATGATCTACGGACTAAACAAAGTATAAGTTAAGGCTAGTGATCAAATAAATAAACACAAGTCGGGAAACTCTCATTAGCCTGGAGGTGAAATCCAAGTAACAGTTTTAAGGCTCCATAGCTCCTAAAGGAGCTGGTGACAAAGTTGCATGTCACAGCCAAGTATACTAAAGGCCACCTTCAAACAGAAGAATACAAAACAGTAACTCTCCAGCAGGCCAAGGGACTGCATCAGTCCCCGATGCCTAGGACAGGGCCTGTGACATAGTCGGTACCCATACAATCCATGTAGTGTAAGCAACAGTGGAGAATCTGCCTGCCAGTGCAGGAGATGCGAGTTCAATCCCTTATCAGGATGATCCCCTGGAGAAGGAAATGGCAACCCACTCCAGTATTCTTCTCTGGGAAATCCCATGGACAGAAAAGCCTGGTGGGCTACAGTCAATGGGGCTGCAAAAGAGTGGACACAACCTAGGGACTAAAGAACAACGAAGTATAAGATCAGGCCAGTAAGAAAATGAAATACAAGTCAGGAAACTCTTGATTTTCCAGATTGAATTTAGAAATGAAAGGCTCACTGGCTAGTCTCACCACCCACACTATTTTCTTCCCTCTTCCCTCAAATGACTTAAGGGTTAAAAAATACAAGGAAACTATTTTTGCAAGGCAATCATTCTTGGTTTTCACCCTACTGTGTTGTATATCTGTGGTAACTCTCTGCCTGGCCAAAGTGTTACCACCAGCAATTCAAAGCATGAACACAACCATAACCCAATGTGGAGATACCAAGCTCTGTACACAAAACCTACTATTGTTATTTACCTCGATTTAGTAACAACTAGGCTTTACACAGCCAACTCTTCTTTAAAATTCACCCTAAATCCTATTCATAGTATAAGGTCAGACTTCCCTAGCAATCTGTGCTTCCCCCACCCCGCCCCTCGCCCCCCCTGACTTGAGATTCCCTATCCATCTCTTGGATCCAAGGCCAACTTGACAACCTGGTGAATTCCTTAGGATTTTGCACCCAGAGTTATCTACTCCTAAACAAACCATAGCACTGACCTGCTTCTGTTTGTAGCAAAGCCACACACTGAGCCTCTCCTGAACCACAAATTTCTGAATCAAAGATCTATAATTCCCACGCCCACTAACCCTTACATGAGAGTTGCACTGGGGGGCCCCAGATTTCTTAGTCAGGCCAAATGGTGATCTACCTGCTTTGAAAGAAAGGAATGTGATGACAAAGATAAAAGCAAAGATAATGCACACAGAGGAGAGCAGTGATATTTAGACTAAGAACAAAGAGGTATCTGAAAAGCCATTAAAAAAAAACTTAGAAGGTGTTGTTCTAAGACCTGGTAAGAAGGTCAATAACGTGAGAAGTATATTGCTCTACAGAAGACTTCAGTATTAACACTTTGGTCCCAAATTTAAAAAGAAAAAAAAAAAAAAAGGTGATCTGGCAGTTAATATTTTTTGCTGACTGAATTAGATACTGTTGTTTGACATTAAGTTAAACAGCCCTCAAACAGGCTTTCAAAACTAAAAAAAGGTTGAGATAGCCTGGATTATTTTGTATCTCTCCCATTCGAGACTGGATCTTATTTTTTAAGTTTACCCTTTTGAAATCAGACTGTACCACCCCTTAACTTTTATCGAAGTATAATAAAGAAAAGTATAGCTCTTCACATATGAACACATTTCACATACGGAACACACATGTAACCAGCACCGACTAACAGAAACAGAACTCTCTTAGCACTTACAAAAGCCTCAGCCAGGGACTTTCCTGGTGATCCAGTGGCTAAGACTCCACGCTCCCAATGCAGAGGGCCTGGGTTCACTTTCTGGTCAGGAGCTAGATTCTGCATACTGCAACTAATGCATGGAGCAGCCAAATAGACATTTTTTTTTAAAGCCCCTTCCTCATTCCTTTTTCGTCACGACTGCTTTTCTCCAAGGGTAACCACTAGCCGAACTTCCAACAGTACAGATTAGTTTTGCTTGTTTCCATATCTTATAAAAGTGGAATCACAGAGTATGTACTCTTGGGTCGGGCTTCAGTGTCAGTTATCAATTTCAGTTCCATTCAGTTCACTCAGTCGTGTCCGACTCTTTGCGACCCCACGAATCGCAGCACGCCAGGCCTCCCTGTCCATCATCAACTCCCAGAGTTTACTCAAACTCATGTCCATCGAGTTGGTGATGCCATTCAGCCATCTCATCCTCTGTCATCCCCTTCTCCTCCTGCCCTCAATCCCTCCCAGCATCAGAGTCTTTTCCAATGAGTCAACTTTTTGCGTGAGGTGGCCAGAGTACTGGAGTTTCAGCTTTAGCATCCGTCCTTCCAATGAACACTCAGGACTGATCTCCTTTAGAACAGACTGGTTGGATCTCCTTGCAGTCCAAGGGACTCGCAAGAGTCTTCTCCAGCACCACAGTTCAAAGGCATCAATTCTTCAGCGCTCAGTTTTCTTTAGAGTCCAATTCTCACATCCATACATGACCACTGGAAAAACCGTAGCCTCGTCTAGACAGATCTTTATTGGCAAAGTAATGTCTCTGCTTTTTAATATGCTGTCTATGTTGGTTATAACTTTCCTTCCAAGGAGTAAACCTCTCAACTCCAAATTCACCCTTCGGTACCTGCTCTGTGATAATGCACTGGACTCTGGAAGAATTTTTCCTTTACAGAAAGTGTGATGTTTAGCTTGGTCAGCAGAGGGCGCTCAAGGGGGGCACTGCAGGAGAAAGGAAGCTTGTCTTTTGGGTTCAAGGGTGCAGTGCCTTTGCCCAGTGAAAGGTATGTAGGGACATCTGGTGGTACTCTGCCCCGACAGCATCCCCAGAGCATTAGGCTATTCTCCCATACTCAAACATCATCTGGAAGTTTTAATCTACCAGCACAGGTCCTACCTACACTTACTACTACTACTGAAGTCGCTCAGTCGTGTCCGACTCTTTGCGACCCCATAGACTGTAGCATACCAAGCTCCTCTGTCCATGGGATTTTCCAGGCAACAGTACTGGAGTGGATTGCCATTTCCTTCTCCAACCTACACTTAAGGATTATGAAATTATCCCATAGTTTTTTTTCTTTTCTAGGATAAATATTCCCATGCATTTAACATTATATGGGCTTTCCTGGTGGCTCAGCTGGTGAAGAATCAGCCTCCAATGCAGGACACCTGGGTTCGACCCCTGAATTGGAAAGATACCCTGGAGAAGGGAATGGCTACCAGCTCCAGCATTCTGGCCTGGAGAATTCCACGGACTGCATAGTCCACCGGGTTGCAAAGAGTCAGACACGATTGAGTGACTTTCACTTTCACTTTAATGTTATAATATTACTCCTGAACTTTCTATGTTGCTTCTTCCTTAATTCACAAAATCAAAGGCTGAATTAAGATACTTTATCTAGTTATAGCAGTATTGAGCCTCATAAACGTCCCTCCGAAACCAAATCAAATCTCATGATGAAATGTTAAAGGCACTCCTATTAAGAAGTCTGGAAAAAGACAACGACACCATCCATCAAATACTGCACTGGACATTCTAGAGAATATATGGAAAAATTATGAGATGTATAAACTAGGAAGAAAAGTTGTGGTTGAGTAGCTAAGTTGCACCTGACTAACACCATGGATTGTCAGCCAGACTACTCTGTGCATGGGATTTCCCAGACAAGAATGCTGAGTGGGTTGCCATTTCCTTCTCCAGGGGATCTTCCCAACCCAGGGATTGAACCCGTATCTCCTGCATTGGCAGGCAGATCCTTTACTATCAGGGAGTCACCAAGGAAGCCCTCAGAAGAAAGATACAAGATTATTATTTATATATGATGTGACTGTTCTTATAAGTCATGAAGAAACAACTTCAAAACTATAAGAAGGAAGAAAGAGTTTATAAGATGGTCAGTTAAACAAACAAACAAACATCTGTACGAACATCACTGCTGCTGCTGCTGCTAAGTCGCTTCAGCTGTGTCTGACTCTGTGCGACCCCATAGACGGCAGCCCACCAGGCTCCCCTGTCCCTGGGATTCTCCAGGCAAGAACACTGGAGTGGGTTGCCATTTCCTTCTCCAATGCATGAAAGTGAAAAGGGAAACTGAGGTCGCTCAGTCGTGTCTGACTCTTCGCAACCCCATGGACTGCAGCCCACCAGGCTCCTCCGTAAACATCACTAACTCTATTGAAAGAAACCTCAAGTTTCCCTCTAGAGCACAGCTGGTGCTGCTCACATGGCACACACCAAGCGAGACCAACCCCACTGCTCTGCCTGTCACCACCCACTCAAGGCACCAGTGCCAAGGCAAAGGCCCCTCCTTTAAAGGCCAGATGTGAGAGGCCACCTCCCACTGTAGAGTGTGGTGCCACACTGGAACTGACTCAGTCAGTCACCTGAGGGCAACTCACGTGTGGCTTGTCTTTATTAACTCAATTCTAGCCAAAAACTGTGTTAGCACGCACTCCATACAATATTCATCTTGAGTTTATATTTCACCAGATTCAGCCATTTGTCATACTTCTCCCTCTCACTGCATGGTTTATAGTATCTCTGAGGAGCCAGCCACCTCACTCAGCAACAAACAAGAGCAGATATACAGGCAAGTCACCAAGAAACAAAGGAATCGACTCTGCTTCTTCAACTTTAAAATGAGGGGGTTGACCTCAGATGTTAAAAAACCCTTTCCCAAGGATCCTATGTCTTAAAATTCTCTATGACCCAGTATGTATAAAAACCACACACCAAGAGAGAAAGAGACAGAGAGAGAGAAAAAAACAACTATGGCAAAAGAATCCTGCGAAAACAGTAACGTTATCTGCTACTTTACCAAGTTCTCTGCTCTCCAGGTGAATAAGAAAGTTGGATTTTTTTTTTTAATACAGAAGGGTAATAATAAATTCCTTTTTTCCTTCAAGAGAAACTTACTAAAAAGGAAAGAATGACCTGAGGATGTTTCCCCATAGTTCTGTATTAACTCATTCCTATCAGTGATACCCAACTGTTTAAAACATCACACTGTTACAACAATGTTCAGATTCTTGAGAATCTAGTCATTTTCTGATCCATACAGATTAACTTAACAGACTAAGGCAAAACAAAAACCATTCAGTGGAAGCAATGAGTCCTAACCTTGGACCCCCGGAAAATGCCTAAACATACAACTTTTAAACATCCCTTTCTACACAACACTTCTTTCACTAAACATAATCAGCCCCAAAAAAGTACTTTGCATAAACATATTTTTCAGACACCTCATTTTACTGTTTTTTTTAAGTTCTTAATCAAAAATTTTCATTTCATTTTCTACAAGTCTCTCAGTCTTCTTAAAGTGTTAACAATAGTGAAATAAATGATTCACGCAACATTCATCAGTAAAGGTTAAATTGGGACCATTGGATGAAAGGTGGACAGAACTGGACATCTGCAGGCTGTCCGAAGTCACCCCATGGATTTCTATTCGCCAAATGGGGGAACACAACTTGACAACAGAGGGCTATGCCAACATGACCCCATCTATTACTCTGAGTATACACAGGAAGACAATCAAACATTGTAGGAATACACACTAGGAAAGCCAAACATCTTTCCAAATGTGAACAGGAAGCACGATATACTACCTATGAACAATTAAAAAAAAATCTGAATGATTACCAGAATTGTTAAGCCTCCAAATCTAATTACCAGCTTACAGGTAATATGGAAAAAGAGATACATGTTATATGATACAAAGATACAGTCAGCAAACTCCACAATGTGGGGAAGGGGAACCAACCTAGTTTCTTCCACAAAAAAAATGGCATAACAACAAGAGATTTATTTTAGATTAAAAGAAATTAAAGACATGCACCAATCAAATGCACTAGGTGAACATTATCTGGATCTGATTCAGAGAGTTAATTGTAAAAAAGCCATTTTTAAGAAAAATCAAAGGAAGATATCAGAATCAGGTAAATTAAGGAATCAGGTTGTAGGGAATGTGTTAATGTGTATGATAATGCCCTTTTCTATCCAACAGATACACACTACAATATTTATAGGTTAAAGGACAGGCTGTTAGGCTTTCTTCAAAAAGAAAGTGAGAAGGGACAGATAAAACAAGAACGACATGAGGATTCACTGTACTATTCTCTCTAGTTCTGTGTATGTTTGAAATTCCCATAATAAAAACTTTTTTTTAAGGTTAAGGGAAAGAAGAGACAGGAATTCATAACCAAACCTCAGTTTGGCCACCATCCACAAGGCATGAAAATCTGCAGAAAGCCTTTATGTAAAACAAACAGGAACAAAGCTGACGGTAGTGGCTTCAGAAGACTTTCTGTGCGCGAGAGACTCCGGGCAGCTTTCTTCTGTCAGCAGAAATCCTCTCTACAGCATTCCTCTGGAGGTGGGCTCTCCATCAGGCCACGCACTACTGCCAAGGTGCAGACAGGGTGTCCTGATACCAGGCTGAACTCTTCACGCCTCTTTACCCTGTGGAGAGTTATCTGAGGACCCTGACTACCAAAATATGTATTTTTTAACGGCATGTCTCTACTTCTAAGTCTTCAGCAGTTTATCCGCACTTTTCAGTTTTTCCCAACACTCATATAAAATAAATATTTTTGTACAAGCTTAAGAAATACTCTTTAGTACAATAAAAAAAAAATCCTGCTGTTGTTTAAAAAAAAAAGGTGAATAAACTTCCCTCATCTCAATCTCTCATCCATTCCCATTGCTCTAACACAGTTCACGCTGTGCTGCTAACACCTCATACTCGGTGTCATAGCAGGTAAAACTCGATTATGCCACAGATTTGCAGGCCAAATATGTTGCCAATTTCCTTCCAAAACTTAGAAAAGTATATGAATAATCATCATTATTCCACATATAATGGTAGTGTACTGCATTGAGAGGAGAAAGTACTGTTCAAATATCAAAACCACTAATTTAATAAAGGGGTTCAGTAACACAAGCACCAATGCTATGCAAAGGAGAATTCTCTTTTATCTGTAACCACGTGTTCCATCCCCCTTCTTGTTAGGTAAATAAAACAGAGAATCTAGAAAATTGCACCTGACCAGTTTTCATAATATTTTCCTAACAGCTGTCTGCCAAAAATTTTTAATAACTCTCATCAGGCTAGGGCCCCTTTCCATAATTCTCTCTGGGCTTTATTTCTCTATTGAACATGATCTGTCAATAACAGTGGTAAAAAGGAAAGGACTGTAAAAATAAACAACAATAAATGATGCCTAAAGGTAGGATGAATATAGTTTTAAAACATGCAGTTTACCTTTGAACAATGTGGGGGTGAGGGGTGCTGCTGCTCCGTGTGCCTTCGAAAATTATGTATAACTTTACAGTCGACCCTCCATATCCGAGGTTCTGCACCCATGGATTTTAGTACTGTAGCACATATTCAGTCAAAAAAAAAATCTGCATGTAAATGGACCTGTGCTGTTGAAACCCATGTTGTTCAAGGGTCAACTGTAACTAACAATGATCTGTAAGATGAAGTACCTTTGGTCCGAGGGAAGGCTGATCTGGGAAATCTATTTCTGTATTGATCACTATGCCCCTAGGAACAAAGCAAACATCCAACATTGCATTACTGCCAACAGGTAGAAATTAATTAGCTCTGTTCCCATTCTGTTGTTAATATTCTGAGTAAAGGTTACTTCCTTATTTAATATAGAAGTAGTTATATTTATCCATCCTCAGATAGATGGGTTTTCAATAGTAAACGCCTTCTTACTGAAAGACCTTAGCATCTAAAACCTTACTGTTAAAAACTTGCCCTTCTCACATGCACTATTAATAATAACTGAGGAACTAGAATACAGCAAGCAACATTTATTACATTATTTTTCTGAGTCATCATAATAATCTTATGAGTTAGGTACTGTTATTGTTCCCATAGTATAGATAAAGAAACCAAAACACAGGATGTTAAGCAACTTGCCAAAGAAAACAGAGCCGGTAAGGAATGGAATAATTTCATCCTCGCCATTACTCAGTCTTTGGGGATAATCAGAAAAAGAAAAGCTACTGGTCACTCATTCCAAACTTCATCAGCATCATTCAGTCTCAGAAATTCTCAATAATTGGAGATGCTCAATGGAGCATCTACTGTGTCCTCACCATTGTGCTGCTTACTAACAAGACACCAGAGGAGAAGCAGAAGACAGTTATTTCCTCTCAAATCATACTGCCAAGGAGGGAGGCAAAACACACATATAAAGCTAGTAAGGGAAATAGAAAGGAAGACCTCTTCATAAATTCAACCATTCTAGACCTCACTTTTCACCTCAGTGCCTTTTTTAGATATATCACAGTTGACTGTGGAAAATCAGAAACAATATTCCCACCAATTGGTGGTGGGCACAAGTGGGAACAGCAGTGTGGATTTTTGGCTAAGGAATAAGAATTATTTCATAATCTGAATTCAACTTAGTACAGTGTGCCCATCTCTGTGTGTGTATACATTTATGTATGTGCTGTGCTTAGCTGCTCAGCTGTATCCAATTCTTTGTGATCCATGGACTATAGCCCACCAGACTCCTCTGTGCATGCGGGTTCTACAGGCAAGAATACTGGTGTGACTGGTGTGTGTGTGTGTGTGTTGGGTTCTACAGGCAAGAATACTGGTGTGTGTGTGTGTGTGTGTGTGTGTGTGTGTGTGTATTTCCCTGGTGGCTCAGAGGGTAAAGCATCTGCCTGCACTGCTTGGGAGACTTGGGTTCAATCCCTGGGATGGGAAGATCCACTTGCGCAGCTAAAAGATTTTATATATATAAAAAAAAGATCACAGAGATCCAAATATATGAATAAGACATTACCCACTTCAGTCCCGCGAGAGAAGACAGATCTGCTAACAAACATATTTGGTGTGCATGCCAACAGAACTAAGGAAGAGTTTTAGGTCCAACGGGAGCAGAAAGAAAGCAAAAAGCAACTGCAAGGGTTAAGTTCTGATAAGGTGACTCTTAGGAATGCTATTTAAAAAAAAAAGCAAGTTAGAGAAATGTAAAATTTTACAACTGAACAAAGAAAATTATGTCCCCAGTCCTATAACAGATCCTGAATATTCTGTATACACAAATGTGACATTTTTCCTCCCCCCAAAAACCTACCCCTAATGTAACAGTAATCTCAATATCAATATTTAATGTCCAACTCAGTCTCAGTCCAGCAGTTGATCAAAAATTACAAGGTATACAAAGAAGCAAAGTGGGTATGAAATGGAGACAAAGCTCTAAAGAGAATCAATCAGACTGAGAGATGACCCAGATAGGGAATTTAACGGTGCTTGAGACAGTTATAATGTGGTACAGTGGTTAAGACTTCACCTGCCAACGCAGGGAACATGGGTTCGACTCCCAGTGTGGGGAGATTCCACATGCCAAGGGGCAACTAAGCCCACGCACCCAACTACTGAAGCACACTCACTCTGGAGCCCAAGCTCCCCACCAGGAGAAGCCGCTGGAATAAGAAGCCCTCACAGGGCAACTCAAGAGCAGCCCCTGCCCGCCACAACTAGAGAGAGCCTGCGTGCAGCGACCGGAGACCCAGAGCAGCCAATAAATAAATGAAATTTAAAAACCATAAAAAACCCAACACTTACCATGTTAAACAATTCAGTAGACCATATGCATGAATAGATGGCAAATTTCAACAGAAAGCTAGAATATGCAAGAAAGAGCCAAAGAGAAACGCTTTTTTGTCATGGTATCAGAAGGGAAAAGTTTCAAACACTCAGTAAAATCGAGGAAGGAATCAACGAGCTTGAAGACAGATCACTACAAATCACCTAAACCAAACACAAAAGGGGGAGCTGGGCAGGGCGGGCACAGCAGACAGGACATCCAGGAGCTGTGAGTCGCGATCACAGGACACCACAAGCATGCGGCTGGAGCGGGGGAGCAAGGCAGAGACGACGTCTGAAAGGATAAAGACATCAACCACAGATCTAAGAAAATCCTACAGAATGAATCTAAATAAGTAAACAAATAAATACAACACAGAACACATACCTGGACACTTCACAGTTTAATTGCCAAAAACCAAAGTTAGAGAGAAAATCTGAAAAACAGCGGGAAGAAAAAGACATTACCTTCTGAGGGGGTGGGGGGGGATTCAGCGCACTACTTGCAATCCAGAAGATAATGGTGTGGCACCTCTCAACCACTGAAAAGGGGAAGAAAGAAAGAAAAAAGACTTCATGACCCAGAATTCTAGTCAGCAAAAATATCTTTCAAAAATGGAGGCAAAATAATGGCTTTTCAGACAAACAAAAGATGAGGTAATTCAATGTCAGCACACTTGCCCTACAAGAAAAGGTAAAGAAGTCCTTCAAGTAAAAGGCAAATGATAACCAGACAAAAAATGAAGATCTACACAAAACAGTTCCAGAAATTATCCAAATGTAAGTATAAAAAATCTTTTCCACAAATTGTTAATTATTCCAAAAGAACAATCTGAAGCAAAAATAACAACAGTATATTGCAGAATTTATAAAATATCTAAAAGGAAAATGTATGACACCAATAATCACATAGGATAGAAGGGAAAAACTAGAAGCATACTGTATTGTTAGCATCTTACACTGCATGTGAAATGTGAAATAGTATAACGTTATGTGAAGGTAGAATGTGCCTCTAAATTTGGACAACTTAGATGAATGTATGAGTTCCTCAAAAGACAAACTAGATAAGCTCACTTAAACAAAAGAACCTGAACAGCCCTTCATCTATTAAAGATGGTGAATTTGTAGATAATAACCTTTCAACAAAGAAAACTCCAGGCCTGGGTAGCTTCAGCAGAGAATCTCACCAAATAGTACTGTACTTCATTTTAGGTGCTTTATAGACACTACATTTTTACAAATTGAAGGTTTGTGGCAACCGTGTTTTAACAGATGATAGTCAGCACGTTTTAGCAATAAAACTAATTTTTAATTAAGTTATATAAATTGCTTTTTAGACATAATGCTACTGGTTGCACACTTAACAGACTATAGTAGTATAAACATAATTTTTATATGCAGTAGCAAACCAAAAAATTCATGCAATTCACTTTATTACAATATTCACTTTACTGCAGTGGTCTGGAACTGAATCTGCAATATCTCCTGTATAGCAATATATTACATATACTCTTCCAGAAAACAGAAGAGGGAATACTTTCACCTAATGTCAGCCAGCATTAAGCCGACAAGTCCTGCAACAGCAATATAAGAAGCCGCACATTTAAGACAAAGATCAAAACAAAGACACTAAAATCCTTAACAGAATACTATCATATTGAATATGGCAATATATAAAAAGGGTAATACCTTAAGACCAAGTGGGATTTATCCTGGGTATGCAAGAAGCATTCAACATCAAAAGTCAATTAATGTAATTCACTGTATCAACAGACTAAAGAAAAAACTCACATGATCATCTCAGCAGATCCAAGTATGTAACAAAATCCAACATTTATGATGAAAACTCTCCAGAAACTAGAAATAAAATCAAACTTTCTCAACCTAATAAAAAGCATTGACGAAAAACCTACCATTAATGGGACTGCATAATTTTTCCTTAAACTCAAGAACAAGGCAAGAGTGTCTAATGTCATCATCATATCACTTCAACATCAATCATGCTGGGGTCCTAGCCAGTGCAATAAGACAAAAAGAAATAGAAAGCATACAGATTAAACAGGAAGAAATACAACTGTCTTTACTTGCACTCAAAATAACTATTAATATAGTAAATCCCAAAGAATCTAGAATAACATTTCTAAAATCAGTAAATTGGTTTGCTAAGACCATAGGATATAAGATCGATATACAAAAGCCAACTGTATTTCTATATATAGCAAGGAATAACTGTAAATTAACACTTTTAAAGTATCATTTATAAGAGTATGCCAAAATATAAATACTTAAAGAGATAAATTGAAATTAAAAGCACAACCTTTTAAATGCTATGAGGTGAGGTGAGGTGAGTTGAAGTCGCTCAGTCGTGTCCGACTCTTTGCAACCCTGTGGACTGTAACCTACTAGGCTTCTCTGTCCATGGGATTCTCCAGGCAAGAATACTGGAGTGGATTGCCATTTCCTTCTCCAGGGGATCTTCCTGATCCAGGGATCGAACCCAGGTCTCCTACGTCAAAGGCAGGCACTTTAACCTCTGAGCCACCAGGGAAGCCCTTTAAATGCTATAAACCAGCTTTAATTTGATCAATCTCTTCCCCTATACAGAAAAGCTATGGAACTGTCTAAATAGCCTAGAACTTTAGAAGAGGCCAACTTATTTTCTTCTCAAGTCTCTGGAAGGTTTTGCGGAGTAGCAATCCTTCCAGTAGATGGTCTCTTCTCTTACATTTTTCCTTGAAAGAGGTTCATCCTGAGGACTCATGCCGTAAGGATGGTTATCTTAGAACTGCTGCTGCTGCCAAGTCGCTTCAGTCGTGTCCGACTCTGTGCGACCCCATAGACGGCAGCCCACCAGGCTCCCCCGTCCCTGGGATTCTCCAGGCAAGAACACTAGGAAACTTAAAACCGGAATGCAGCCCCAGAATATTTTAAACTTGCAAAAGCCAAGTTGAAAGCTTCCCCTCTGGGGAAGTGACGAGTCCAGAAACTGAAAAGCGTGAATACTCACTAAAACCCCCAGATGACGTACAACCCTGTGTAGAAGACCTATCTTATAACTGCTATTTCCACACATTCACGGCCTCTATTAAACAAGGCAGTATTAGGCACTCATGTATTTCAAGACATGTCCCCTTCCCAACACAGCCCTGACACATTTAACTGGACCAGAGGTGGGCCCCTCACCTAACACTAATCACGGACCAAGCAGGCCAACAATTGAGGACATGACATTTCTAGGCTGGGAGAAAACCTGCCAGGCAAAGTTGACTGTCTCTCAGAAGTCTGAAATGAAGGTACCAAATAAGGCATAGGCAACAGGAGTGGGAGCTGAGAAGTCATGAGTTTAAGAGAAACTAGAGGAGTCACAAACGGCTTGGGACCTGCAAAGGTTAGGACAGAACATAACATACAAGTAAGCAGAAGCTGTAAGGTAGAGGGGAACAATAAGGAAGATGAGGAAAACACCGGAGTGGGCCAAATGAGAATCCTGGAAGGGGCCGGTATGGAGGGAGACCACCCAAGACCCCTGCCTGTCCTGGATGCAGCAGAACGACCGCGTTAGTCATCTATTGCCACAATAACGCATGCAGCAACAGACCACGAACTCTTACTGGCACAAGCGCTTAGTTTTCCCGCAGGTGTCTGAGCTGTGTTGGCTCCGCTGTAAGTCACAGATAATCCGCGGGGGCTCTGCTCTGTGCTCACTCTGAGGCCCAAGCTGAAGAGGCTGCAGGCACTCGGGGGCCTGCTCACGGTGAGGACAAAGGCACAAGAGGACACGAGCCCACCAGCACAAACAGAGCGCAGACTTCTACTTCCACCAGGTTTACTAGCACCCCACCAACCTAAAGCAAGTCATACAGCCGAGCCCAAAATCAAGGGACAGGGACACAATCCCATCCACCACTACAAAGAACTGAAGAACAGGGTCAGAGACTCAGACAAATCACAGGGAGCACCCACTCCCCAATGCAGTGTTACCTAGGGACCCTATCTCCCCCTCCTCCTCCTCCTAAGAGGTAGCATATCATTTGAATTATTTTGCTGAAATATTTCTAATTTTAGAAGGGTGAGAGGACTTTAAAAGTCAGGAGACGTATCTAGAAAATATGGCAGCAAATACTCAAGGATTTCTAAAGCTGGAAGGTTCCAATAAAACACACCACTCTACCACGTCACTCTGACTCTCACATCAGTCTCCTGTGGGTCGCAGGCTCCCAACAGCCAAAGCAAATGAGTACTGTTAGCACCTTTGTGGCTGAAAAACACGTTTCAAGAATAGTATTACCTACCTAGGGTGTAAAAGAGAAAAAATTAGGGACCAAAAAAAAAACCAGTAGAGTCAAATCTAAGAGTACAGAAGAACAAAATGGTAGGAAACAAAACAGGCAAGTGTGGAAAATTAAAACATGTGGGATTTGTTGAAGGTACAGGAAATACTGTTGACTAAACAGAGAAAGGTTTTTTTTTTTTTTTAAGGAAAGACACAACCAAGCCAAAATGGAGTCACTTGGGCTAAGCCCAGGTCACCAAACACCAACTTAATACATAATTTACAGTTTCAACTTCTCCCAGGAAGGGAATCTTAAACCAGTCAATCTGGAGTTACCTGGTCAGCACTAGTGAGGCAATCTGCATGACAGACTTGTGCAGTCCACTAAAGGAAGGTGACCTTGCCACAGATACTCCACACTTTGCAAGTGACTTCTTCATCCCACTCCCTTCTGCATATAGATCTTTCATCAAACAGAGCTCTTTAGACCTCACATCTGCTTGCTAGACGGGATGCTGCCCAATTCATGAATCATCTAATAAAGCTAATAAGATTTTCCTTCAGTTGAATTTTGTTTTCAACAGGTTTGAAAGAGTTTTGTTTTTTCAAAAAGTAAGTAAAATTCTGGGTATACTTTGGAACTATGACCCATTTTAAACAATGAATTTACTCCCTGTAAAAGAATTAACAGTAACTCAGTACCTCATTCATCAGTAAACAGCCAAGTAAGTCAAAGAGAACATGAGTACTATATTAACATAAGCAGAAATTAGAGTCACAATGCACAATACCTTTGAATGCTGCTCAAAGATTTTTAAATGCTCACTGTGACCCACACCATACCAGCAAAAATTAAAACTCATGGTCAACCAGCCCACAGCTAAGTGAAAGAATGGAAAAGGCAACAGAACGACGTTGGCAGTGACAGGGACGCAGCATGAACATGCCTGAGCATGCCATGACTTTCTCAAATCCCCTGCTTCCCGTTAGGCTGGGTTTAATATAATGTGACGGCTTCCCAGGTGGCTCAGTGGTAAAGAATCTGCCTGCCAGCGCAGGAGAAGCGGGTTCAAACCCTGGGTCAGAAAGATCCCCTGGAGGAGGAAATGGCAACTCACTCCAGCATTCTTGCCTGGGAAATCCCTTGGACAGAGGAGCCTGGCGGGCTACAGGCCATGGGGTTGCAGAGTCAGACACGAGAGAGCACACACCAATATGATGCGAGCTAACACGTCTCATTCAACTCTGCGTGAGTTCTCTTCATGGCCTAGAGGTTTCCAAGTTCTAATTCTGAAAATGGGTCTTAGCATAGCAACTCTGGGACACACACACACCAGGATAATACACACTATTTCACTGAAAACCAGATTTCCAGCTCCCAGGTACCTGTAATAAGCTTCATATGTACCACAGAGTCTCAATGTGGACTGAAACAAAAGCAGCCCCTGCAAAACTCATCCCAACAAGATTTCTCTGTCTCCACTGAAACCAAGCTTAGGAGATGACTATCTAAAACCACATCCTCAAAAGAAAAATCCCCTCAGCGGCCACCACAACAGAAAATTCAAAATAAAAATCCTTCTACAGAAAACAACTTTCCGCCCACAAGCAGGAGGAAGGTTAAGGTGATCTGACTCAGGAACAGCTCTTTGGTGTTCAAATGTTCTGATAAGGAGAATGCCAAGGCTGTTTAACTTCAGCTAATCAAAAGGGTGAAACGGCAGGAGAGGGATATGGTTTGCTCAACACTGGAACAGATTAACAATTATGAAAGTTATGACATCACTTTTCTCATGACATTCACCTGGCCTTTACAGTTTGGATTCTTTTCTTCCTAGTCCCTATTTTCAATCTCTATTAATGTAAAGAATACCAGTCTTAAGTTTTAGACACATCACTCAAGACTCAGGTTTGTGTGTGCACAGACAAGTCATGAGGAAGTCAGAGGCGGTGCTTTAAGATCAAGCCCAGCCCCCGGGGCGGTCAGAGCAGACCCTGGGCTACCTCACAGCTCCCTGCTTGTCTTGGAGTGGTCTGATCCCTGGGTTTCTCAGGGGACAGCCTTCACACAGCTCAACAATGTCAGGGCAGGTTCTGAGACATGCGTGTAAATGAGCTGAACTGTATCCTCCCACACCCCAAAACTTGCAGGTTGAAGCCCTGATCCCCAGTACTTAAGAATGTAACTGTATGTGGAAAGCAAGTCTTTACAGAAGCAATGAAGTTAAAATAGGGTCTCTGGAGTGGGCCCTAATCCAACATGGCAGGTGAGCTTTTGAGAGGAGATTGGAACACAGGGAGAAGCCTAGGTGAGGACAGGGCGAGGAGCCCTGCCAGTCAAAGAAACGCCAAACCTGCCACCCCGGCCTTGGACTTCTAGCCTCCAGAATCATGAAAAATACACCTCTGGGTAAGCTACCCAGTTGGTGGTATTTTGTTATGTTAGCGCCAGCAAACTGAGAGAACAGGGAACACATTTTGCTACAAAATCGCATGATTAAGGGAGAGATGCTACATCAAAATCCACCCTCCCTTAGGAAATTTTTGATGGCTTACAGGACATCTCAAGTCATCTCAATTATTTAAAAAAAAACCAACACTACATTCACAATAAGCATCTCCGTAGTTTTATCTAACCTCAAAAGAATCTTCCAGAGCATCAACAGAAAAGCACTGCAGGAAGTTTCTCTGGCTGCTGCTGCTGCTAAGTCACTTCAGTCGTGTCCGACTCTGTGTGACCCACAGACGGTCTCTGGCTACAGCAGTTACCAAATTTGACTTCTGTTCTCTGCCTTCTCCATAATGATGCATTTACAACTGGTCACTAGAGTGGTCATCTCCTACCCACAGCTCCAACCAAGAAGCCAAACTTCCACACTAAGGTTTTCCTCCAAATTGCTTCCCAAAGTAGTATACTTGGCCTTCTTACACATCTTAATCAATCTAAAAGTATTACTAATGCAAGTTTCCAAAGATTCCATGATGCTTCACATCTCCACACTTGAACTTGACCACCTGGGAAAATTCTAAACCTTTGACAATGAGAAGACATTTCACCTCCAATAGAAAGTCTTTCAAAACCATCAAGAAAATCTTTCAAAATCACTGCAAAAACCATAAAGGGTGACCAAATCTTCATTTTAATTATGTGTATTATATGTATGTGTGTTTATCTCCTTCACTAGACAGCAAGCTCCTTAATGGAAGGAACTTGCTCATCTGCGCTCGCCAGGCCTGTGCAGAGCACCTGGAATGGGCACCTGCAAATGCGCTCTGCACAAACAAATGCCACCAATAAATTCATACCAACTCTCAATGGCATAAGCCACATATGATTATTCTGGCTCGCCTCCTGACAGTATGACAGGTTATCAGTGCTCTCCAGCCATCTATATGAATCCCACAATCATAAAGCTGAGTAAGAGAAACCAGACACAAAACAAGACATTCTGTATGCAAGTGTGTGCGCTCAGTCGCTTCAGTCGTGTCCGACTCTTTGCGACCCTACAGACTGCAGCCCACCAGGCTTCTCTGTCCATGGGATTTCCCAGGCAAGAATACTGGAATGGGTTGCCAAGCCCTTCTTCAGGGGATCTTCCTGACCCAGGGATCAAACCCGTGTCTCCTGTGGCTCCTGCATTGATGGAGATTCTCTACCCCATGAGCCACAGGGGAAGCCCTACAAAGGAATATTCACATGTAAAAACCCTTGATATCTGCACACTTCACCGAATGCACATTATACCTCAAAAACCCAATCTCTGGACTTCCTGGTGGTCCAGTGGTTAAGACTCCACGCTTCCAACACAGGGAATGTGGGTTCGATCCCTGGTCAGGAAACTAAGATCCCATATGCCACACAGTGTGGCCAAAAAAAAGTCTTAGTTTGGAGCTAGGCTACAAGGAATAACCCCATCTCCTTACACAAGTAGGAAACTGCGAGAATTGCAGTGTGCCTGTGGGTGTTACATGGGTAGCAATTTTTAACCCTCCTGTAACTGGCCCATAGCAATATCCCTGGGCATCCAGTTGCCCTACTGCTGAGGCACAGGATTCAAATGGCATTTCAGGACACGAGGGGAAAAGGGGGAGATTTTACAACTGGAAGCTCTTTCTACTATGTCATTAAGAATCTATAAACACACTGGCAATAACATCAGAAGGAAGCCTCTGTCCATCTCTCTAGCCATTTTCACTTAATTATTCTGCAACTATTTACCTACCAGAGAAGAAAATGGCAACCCCCTCCAGTGTTCTTGCCTGGAGAATCCCATGGATGGGGGGGCCTGGTGGGCTAGAGTCCACGATTGAGCGACTTCACTTCACTTCTAACTTCTATTCATCCATCAAAACCCAAGTCAAATGTTAACTCTTCTGAAAAGTTCTTCCTAACCTCCCATATGCCTTAATGTTCCTTTTACTGTTCTACTTATTTTGTTTCACTGCAATTTAAATATTGCTTGTGTCTGTTTCCCCTACCAGACCTGTGGTAACACGTTAACCGGGCACCAGGTACGTCACAGGGAACTCAGGAAGCATGCAAATGTCTGCAGAACTAATTTGAAATCTGACTACCACCTAACAAGCCCTACCATTTAAATGCCCAACTCAAGAGCCCTAAAATAAGTGGTATTTCCCAGATAAGGCACAGTCTGTACTCAAGAAGAGGGAGTGAAAAAACTATAAATATGCTCTAGGACAATGTTATTTTTAGTGTTGTGGTCAGCAGCCTCTAACAGTGAACTTCAGGGTAGCAACCTGGAGACTAAGTGACTTAAACGATGATCACAGGATCAGCCAGGTAAGCCGTCCTCCTCAGAAGGCTGGCGCAGCAGCAGTGGTCCCAGAGGCAGCCGGTTCACCTAGGCAAGGCAGGGTCTCCAGTGTCCCACATTACATGTAAGAACACAAAACTAACTGCGTGACTCTGGGCAAGCTTCTTTACCTTCCTATACCTCAGTTTCCCTCATCATAACATGGGGAGTTGGGGAGTTGTGCACTAACATAATGTACAACCTCATAGTTTTAAAAGATTAAATATAAAATATAAAGTGAGAATATATAATGCTTAGTTCTCAGCATATAGTTAAGCACTCCACGAATATCTGCTCTAATTATTCTGCTGCTCTGGGATGGGATGTCTCAGTTTTCTTTGAAAGTGAAAGTTGCTGAGTCCTGTCCACTCTGCGACCCCCATGGACTATACAGTCCATGGAATTCTCTAGGCCAGAATACTGGAGTGGGTAGCCTTTCCCTTCTCTAGGGGATCTTCCTGACCCAGGAATTGAACCGGGGTCTCCTGCATTGCAGGTGGATTCTTCACCAACTGAGTTATCAGGAAGCTACTAAATATCTATGTCCGTGGCATTCTCCAGGCCAGAATACTGGAGTGGGTGGCCATTCCCTTCTCCAGGGGATCTTCCCAATCCAGGTCTCCCCCATGGCAAGGGGATTCTTTACCAGCTGAGCCACAAGGGAAGCCCGAGAATATTGGGGTGGGTAGACTATCCCTTCTCCAGAGTATCTTCCCAAACCAGGAATCGAACTGAGGTCTCCTGAGTTGCATTACAGGCAGACTCTTTACCAGCTGAGCTACTAGGGAAGCCCTTTTTCTTTTTGTCAGTTTTCTTTGCTCCTATCATATTCCTGCCCTGCCTGGCTCTGGGGTCAAAGGCAAGCAGGGGCAGGGACTTCCTTGCTGGTCCAGAGACTCCAGCCTTCCAATGCAGGATGTATGGGTTCGATCCTTGGTGGGGGAACTAAGATCCCCACGTGCTGCATGGTACAACCAAAAAACAAAAAGGTAAGCACAGGCAAAATCTACTCTCCAGACCTTCTGACCACTCATGTCCCTGTCTGCACAGATGCTTCCTCCTGGGTGCAGGCATGGCCCCCCTCTGACCACGCATGCACCCCAACAAGCTCATTTTTTAGACCTCTTCTGTTCTTAATGAAAACTCGTAGCATCCTAAAATTTCATTTCCTCAGTGCTTTATCCCCTTTTAAGAGATTAACGACAGCAAATTAATCAAATATATAGATTGCTACAGTCGCTCTCTCCAATATTCTTATGGATATATCCAATCTTCCCCTCTCCATGCCCCCCTTCCACTTTCTTTTGGTGGGGGGAGGGGTATGTGCACGGGCACCACCAATCACAGAATGAGGATGCCAGTTTCACCTTCCTGGTGAGGCAAACCCTTTGGCTGCCACCAAAGCAGTTTTCACCTGTGGCTGTGAGCTCATGGCTCACAACCCCTACCATGAGCTCTCCAGCATTCATCCCCTGTGAAAAGTGTTAGTCATTTAGTCGTGTCCGACTCTTTGTAATCCCATGGGCCATAGCCCACCAGGCTCCTCTGTCCATGGAATCTCCAGACAAGAATACCGAGTGGGTAGCCATTCCCTTCTCCAGGAGATCTTCCCAACCCAGGGAATGAACACTGGTCTCCCGCACTGCAGGAAATTCTTTACTGTATGAGCCACCAGGAGCTCTCCAGCATTCATCTCCTACCAAGGAATAAAATGACCAGTTTGTCCAAGTCCAAGGGTATTTATTAAAACAAAGTCCCATGACTACAGTCAGAACCAGGGGTTCAGGGTTAGGACCCTGTCACTACTTCCTTCTCACTTCTTTGGTGGACTACGGGTGGTCTCCAGACCAGCGAGGCCTTGGCATTGTTCTTCTGGCTGAGTGTCAGGCTATTGCCAACCAGTGGATCACAATCAGCATTTCTTTTAAAATAAAAAAATATATAGAAAACAGGTGAATTTTACAGTATGCAAATTACCTCAATAAAACTATCTTTAAAAGAATACAGCCTAAAAACAGAGTACATGAGAAGAGGTAAGAATAAATGCTGAATATTAAAAAAATCTGAATAACATATCTGCGTGTACACTGGGCACAATATAGTGTTATTACTGTGAGCCACAGTCACAAGATGACCGAACTCTGGTTTCAGCCACCAGCTGTGAGCCTAAGGTAAACTCTCTGTGGGCAGGAGAGACGGCAAGCAGACACTTTGGCTTGTGCTGTTTCTAGACTTTACAGACTGCCTCCAGCTTAGCTTAAAGCATGCGTTCTCAAGGGGACAGTACCTCCCCAAGGGGGCAAAAGTTGGTTCCTGGGAGTTAAGATACCTTACTCAAGCAGACAAAGTACATAAACAGATACACTACATATTTGTGGTGTTAAATCTTCATGGATGGGAGGATAATACTAAAAAAATAGCCTGTCTAAAAAAGGCTCCTTAGGAGAGGGCAATGGCACCCCACTCCAGTACTCTTGCCTGGAAAATCCTATGGATGGAGCAGACTGGTAGGCTGCAGTCCGTGGGGTTGGTAAGGGTCAGACAGGACTAAGCGACTTCACTTTTACTTCTCACTTTCATGAATTCGAGAAGGAAATGGCAACCCACTCCAGTGTTCTTGCCTGGAGAATCCCAGGGACGGGGGAGCCTGGTGGGCTGCCGTCTATGGGGTCACACAGAGATGGACAAGACTGAAGCGACTTAGCAGCAGCAGCAGCAGGGGAGTGATAATGAAAAAAAAAAAAAAGATTGAGAACAATTTCATAGTCTAACTTCCAAGACTCCACATTCAGCAGGAAATGATGTTATGAGCAAACAAGTGCCTCTTTCCCATTAAGTGTGTATGTTGAGGGGAGACGGGGGCTCGGTGCGGGGATGGGGCTTAGGGAAGGGAGGGGTGTTGGGGACGGCAGGAGCTGGTTAGGGACCTGAGTCTAGTGTTCCTAGTTCCCTGGTCAAATACCATGTCATTCTCACCCTCACCCACCCAATATTCAAATCAATGCTCAGGTTTACACAGAAAGATAGCAAGTTCAGTTTTGCATGTGGAACATGCAGGTGAAGCTGCAAAGAGTTATGTGGTTGGAAATGAGGGTCTGGAGCTCAGAAGAGAATGGGGATGGAAACAAAGATTTCAGGATCATCAAGAGCTTGGCTCAGAGGTTAAAGTGTCTGCCTGAATGCAGGAGATCAGGGTTCAATCCCTGGGTCGAGAAGATCCCCTGGAGAAGAAAATGGCAACCCACTCCAATACTCTTGCCTGGAGAATCCCATGGAGGGAGGAGCCCGGTAGGCTTCAGTCCATGGGGTTGCAAACAGTCAGACACTACTGAGCGACTTCACTTCAGCTCATTTCAAGAGCTAAAACAAGAAAGAAGTCTGCCCAGGAAGGAGTGTGAAGCAAGAAGGGCAAGGGAGCAAAAGGCCACGATCACTAGAATATTTAAAGTGGGGGTGGGGGTAGGGAGGTCCTTAACAGTTTTCTCAAAAAATTAAAACTATTAATTAATATGAACTATATAAAGAAAA
Organism: Madoqua kirkii; assembly: GCA_006408675.1. Taxonomy (NCBI): domain Eukaryota; kingdom Metazoa; phylum Chordata; class Mammalia; order Artiodactyla; family Bovidae; genus Madoqua; species Madoqua kirkii. The sequence continues at coordinate 63,179 of SJYC01105171.1, forward strand.
AGTCATCATAATCAGTGGTCCTCAGGTAATGTTCTCAGAAGACAACCCCCAACTCTTTAACGTTTCAGGAGATTTAGAGACAACGATGCAAAGCTCTTCCCAAAGCCTCATTAACACCACATTCTCCTCTTCTTTCACCGTTTTTTAAAGTATAGTTAATTCACACTTTCGTTTTAGCTTCAGATGTACAGCAAAGTAACTCAGTTATATATGTGTGTGTGTGTGTGTGTGTGTGTGTGTAAATATAAGACTATTTTTCCAGATTCTTTCCATCACAGGTTACTACAAGACACTGAATACAGTTCCCTGTGCTGCTGCATTCTCTTAGGGACCTGGGCAACCTGAATGGCTTTAACCCTAAAATGGACAGCAACTCTCTGCACAAGACAAAGCCTCTCTGAGCATCAGGATGATGTGCACAAGCCGGTCAGCACTAAGGGCGAGGTTCTACTTAAGGATGTTGCCATCAGTCTAAGAAGGTCCATTCCCAGCCAGTGATGAGGGGCGTGGAAGGGAGTAAACAGGTAAGAAGGATGGGAAGCAGGGCCATGACGTCCTTTCAAGGGGGTATTCACTCCCATTCTGGAAACCCTGTGACTACTAGATCACACTAATTCACACTGAAAGGCAAGGACACATTTAATATACTGTATGATCCTTGACAGAATACTAGTTCAGGAAAAATAAAAAAGCTAGAGAACAAGGAAATGGTGAAATTTAAATATGGACCACATACTGGTTTTATGTCAAGTATCCCAAGTGATAGGACTGTATTATAGTTATATACCCTTTCTTTAGAGGAGTGAAGTGTCACCATATCTGCAAGAAATTCTCAAAGGGGATCGCTTTAGAAAGAACTAGACATATAGCTTCCCCAGTGGCTCAGATGGTAAAGAATCTGCCTGCAATGCAGGAGACCCAGGTTCAATTCCTAGGTTGGGAAGATCCCCTGAAGAAGGGAATGGCAACCCACTCCAGTATTCTCGCCAGTATTCATATATTTTTAAAGTTCTTAATTTCCATATGTTCCAACTCCCCTCCATTAGAACAGAGTATGAAAGGTTGACATGAAAATGTTTCAAAACACTTTAAAATACTATCCCCATGCACAGATAAATTTATTTGGCAAAGAGGAATTATTTCACATGTACAAACCATGTCTGTTTCTATACCATAAAGTCCTGAATCAATACACAGATTAACAGAATCTGGGTATTATTTTTTAGGTTTACCTTTTATGTGCTGTTGGGAAAAGTAAACCTTAGGAATACTTTAAGAATCTAGGTACTCTACACAGAGTCTTTAAAGGGTATATTACTACTAATTGATTTTATACAAATACCAAGAGTTAAAGGCAAATTTAATTATCTGGGATCATGAGAGATAGTACAGATAAATCAACTCCATATGAAGACATTGTTTTAATCACTGGGTTTTAACTTCCTAAACCTTTCATCAGAATTATGAGGAAGTAAAACTGACCAAAAAGTTTCATCTTCATCCATTCTCATTCCTAAAGGAATTTCTATTTAATACCAAAAAGGAGAGAAGCAACTGAAATAAAAATGCCCTAAGAACTCAACTATGGGTATCTGAACAAAAGAAAACTGACTTTAATCATGGCAAATATTTATTGAGAACCTGCTACCCAGCTCTCTATGAGGAATTCAAAATACAGCGACTGGACTTTGCACTCATGGGGCCACAACTTTATTGGAGAAGATAAACATACAGCAAGCTGAAGAACAATAATAATGGTTGACTCTGTCTTCCCTTATCCCTGCTCCCAATGCCTCAATTCAGAGACTTATCTCCTAGCCAGGCCATTGCAGTGGGCTCCCTCATTCATTAACCTGCTGGTCAAGCCTCTCCCAACCACTGGTGCTTAACTTGGATGCACACTGGAATCACCTGAAAGTGACCAAAATTCCAATGCCTGGGTCTCTCTTCAAGGGAAATCTGCTTTTCCAGTGTGCGGAATGGGCACTGGCTCTTTTTGAGCTTTCCAGGCAACTCTAATACTCAGTCAAGTTTAAGTGCCACTGTTTTAAACCAATCGCTTCTACCAAGGATGGAATACAATTTACTCACCTGCGTTTAGGTATCTGATGACTCCTCACTACCAATACAAATCTAAACTCCTTACTGCAATCTCCAAAGCCTTTCAATGTCTCCAACCTACTCCTCCAGCCCGACCTCTCATCCAGCTCCATAGCTCTCCACCAGACTCCACCTGTTCCCTCAGAGGACACTTTCTATGCATAAAAGGCTTCTTCAAATCAGACACCAGTCCCAGTCTGATTATTCACTCCAAATCAATTTTCAGGAACCAATTTAAAAGTTCCTTCCTTCCAAAAGCCTTCACCAACTTCCCTGGGTACACGGGGAGTTCTAACAAAACTGGACACGGCTCTAATTTGACATGTATCATGATGTAGGTAGTAGCAGTTTTTATTTCTATCTCTAGTAAGACTGTGCATTCCTTAAGGCAGAGGCCAAGTGCATTTATCTTCAAGTTCCTAATGCCCAGTAATGGCCGAAACAAAATGAAAGTTCAATAACTGTTTACTAAGTATTGAGGCACTATGTGCTTGTGGAATAAAGGAGCAAAGTGAAAGTGAAGTCGCTCAGTCCTGTCTGACTCTCTGCGACCCCATGGGCTGTAGCCCACCAGGCTTCTCCGCCATGGGATTCTCCAGGCAAGAATACTGGAGTGGGTTGCCATTTCCTTCTCCAGGAATAAAGGAGTAACAGTATGAGAAAAGACAAGTCAGTTACAGAGGCAAATTCTTGACTCCAGAAGTGAACTGGGGAAAGAGAGTGCTTCTGGCAGACACAGAGGGAAAGGCCCCATGAAGACACTGGGGCTAGTCTCAATCACAGAAAGGGAAATATCTAGATATCTGTCAAGAGCAAGGGACAGGAAACCAGGAGCACAGAAAACAGCAACGGAAAAGCCACTTAGCTCTCTCCTGGGCTTCCCTGGTGGCAAACCACTCCAGTATTCTTTGTGCTTCCCTGGTGGCTCAGACAGTAAAGAATTTGCCCACAAGGCAGGAAACCTGGGTTTGATCCCTGGGTTGGGAAGATCCCCTGGAGAAGGAAACGGCTACCCACTCCACTATTCTTGCCTGGAGAACTCCAGGGACAGAGGAGCCTGGTGGGCTGCAGCCCATGGGGTCGCAAAGAGTGGGAAACAACTGAGCAACTAACAGACTGGATTTCCTCAAGAGATTCCCAGCCCCCCCCCACAAAACCTGACCTTTAGAAATTAATCATGCTTTTCTTAGTTACGTAAATCTATTCTCTGTCTCCTTATCCTGCTTTATTCTTCTTAGTCGGCCACCTGATACATCATGGTTCTGCATATTGAAGTAAGACTAGAACATAAGCGCCATGAGAGCAGGAACTTAATTCTGTTTACCACTGCAGCCCCAGGGCTTATATCTGTGCTGAGCACAAAGTCAAGGTTCAACACCTATTTGCTCAACGGATGAATGAATATCTTTATTATGTTCTCGGATCTGATCTTTTCTTTCATGCAGAGACTGGCTCCCTTTCTCACCCAGTCTCCACATATCCAAATCCTGCATCTTTCCTACCCGAATAAATGCCCAGTCTGACTCAAAGCCTTCTCTGACTCCCCATCCCTCCCTTTTCTGAACTTCCAAAGCCTTTTATCTTTCCTGTCTTGGACACTTTTTATGGGCTACTTCATAATAGCACAAATATCTGTGTACAGGTATCTGCTGTACAAGCAGACATGTATCTTATCTCCCTTCTATACTGTAAATTCTTTAGGGGCAAGCTCTAGGTCGTTTTCTCCCCAGAGCTTATAAAGTTGCTCAGTAATTTCTACTGAACAAAAGGAAAAATTAAAGGTGGTATTAAATCTTTGATATCTTAATATTAACCTCAGAAAGATTAAAATCAGTAGTGATTTATCTCCATCTTAGCCCTCGGATACCTGATTCTTCATAAAATTATAGTATCTAACGCTTAAATCATGCTTACAGTGTGCCAGGTATTGTTCCAAGGCATTACATAAATTAACTCATTTAGTCCTTGAAAAAACCATGAGACACAGGTATTATCTCCTTACAGATGGAGAGTGAGTAGCGCAGCGAGAATTCAAACCCAGTGGCTGGCTGCAGAGGCCAGGCATTTTAATCACCACATTGGGCAGGCTCCTGTTTGTAAGCTCAACGTGGCCTTCTGAGAAACTTGCTTCAAAAATATTAGAAATGCGAGGATATTTACAGCAAGAAACTATCTCGTCACGTGAAAGACGGAATTTCAGAAGGCAACAGGAGCAGAGAACAGATGACAGAGGAGGACGGTGGGTGTGCAGCACAGCACTGGGAAGGACACACGCTGGCTGGAGACAGTCAGCCGTGGACCTGCAACGGCAGGAGCACCTATCTGTAAGAAGGGACGAAACAGAGGGGTAAGCAGAAGTTTCGACATGCAGTTATCACAGGCAGAGCCCACATGCTAGACACAGTCGGGGCGGAGATGACACAGCACACAGGACAGCAGCAGACCGCAGCTGCTTAAGAACGCTGGGCTCAGGACCTTGCTGGCGGTTCCGCGGTTAAGAATCCGTCTGCCAGTGCAGGGGACACAGGTTTGATCCCTGCTCCAGGAAGGGCAGCTAAGTCCGAGCAGCCTAGGGCCCGCGCTCACCAACAAGAGAAACCAGCACAGCGAGAAGCCTGAGCACCACGACCAGAGAGCAGTCCCACTCGCCACCACAACTAGAGAAGGCGCGCACGCAGCAACCAAGACCCAGCACAGGCAAACTACATCAGCGGACAGGAGAAAAACCGAAGGCGGCTTCCCTGGTGGCTCAGTGGAAAAGAATCCGCCAGCCAGCGCAGGGGGAAGATCCCCCACGCCACAGAGCAACTAAGCCCATTATTGAGCCTGCGCTCCAAAGCCCCAAAGCCCCGAGTACGCTGACGCTCGCGCACTCCAGCGCCCTGCTCTGCGAGGGGAAGCCAGCGCACTGCAACGAGAGTGGCCGCACTCACCGCAACGCGAGAAACACCCGTGCAGCAACCAAGACCCAGCACAGCCAAAAAAGAACTAACTATGTAAAATAAGTAAAAAGAATGTCGGGCTCAAACCGCCTAGGTGACTATCTCAGAAACTACAGGCAGGAAACTGGAACTCCTTTACCTCCGCTGCCTCAACTGTAACATGGGCTATTACCAGCCCTTAGCCAGGAGGAGGAAGGAGAAATCCATGTATATTCTTCAAGATGCACCTGGTTATGCTGCAGTTAAAATTCCTGTTTAAAAAATGCAGTGGTCTAAAGTATGGGCTAACTGGCTTATACTGTGTAACCACTGCAGATTTCTTTTGGGGGGTAGGGGGAAGTATCTGCCTAGAAGTGTCTCACATGACTTTCAGTCAAATTTCAGTATCCAAAGCAAGTCACGTGGCACGTGGCCACGCTCAACTTCAAGGTGATGGACTGCAATTCTACCAAGTACCCAAAAGAAACAGAGAATAGCCCTAACAACCAGCAAACCATGAAAGAACCTTGCACCATACCAGGCGTTCAGTAAGCAGTCAAGGACAGAGTTGCTATTAGCATTATCATGATTATTGAGAGCTCTGGGAAAAACTTATTTTAAGAATTCTAAGGCATAAAGCTGAAGGAATATGCAGATGTGAGAACCACCTCTCAAACGTTAACTCACTAAAACAAAGGTGAATTTACAAGCATCTCACCAGGATATAATGGAAGGACATGCCAAAAAGTTTCTAGTAAGCAAAGAATAGTAAACACGAGTTACCAAAATAGTACCCCAAGCCTCTTACCATGATATCAGGGAAGGACATGCCAGAATGTCTCTAGTAAACAAGACATAGTAAACAAGAGTTACCAAAATAGCACCAGTCATTCTGACTCCTTTAGGACATGTAAAATTTCATTGATAATATCTCTATTTTACAGAACATAAGAAAAATTACGCAGCCTTTCATAAATTCTCTTCTAACCTCCGAGCACTCCTTCCCCACCTTTCTCCACGAGTTCTTAAGGGAAATCCTCCCATGTGCGTTTTTAGGACCCTAACCATCAGAGTTTGGCCAAGAGTTTAGTGAAATGAGAACTGAATCCTAGCTTGACTGTAACCTAGCTCTACGGCCTAACAAATCTTTTGACTAGGACACGACTAGAACTCTGTTCCATCATCCATGTTCGTGTGCAGTCGCTGGAGTCGTGTCCAACTCTTTGTGGCCCTTGTGGAATGTAGTGTGCCAGGCTCCTCTGTCCATGGGATTTTCCAAGCAAGAATGCTGGAGCAAATTGCCATTTCCTCCTCCAGGGGATCTTCCCTCCCTGAGGATCGACCTGCATCTCTTGGGTCTCCTGCGTCGCAGGTAGATTCCTTACCACTAGTGCCACCTGGGAAGCCCCTTCATCATCCATAAGATGACAATATTGACTAGATGGCCTTGAAGTCCCTTTCAACTCTACTCTTATGCAATCCTGAGAAACCAAAAAGAAGCTTTGGTTTAGAAGAATCTAGTGAAGATGCTGAATTTAGACTAGAAATAACTGCCATAATCACAGCTATGATGGTAGGAACAAAGCTCAGTTCAAGAGTGAACAATGGGAGAAAAGTCAAGAGCACCCAGGGAGAGCCCTGTGAGCATGAAATGTAGAAGGAAGAGCAGATAAGGGTGGACAGAGTATGACTACCATGTGTAAATGAGGAGTCTGGTGTTTCAGCACGGCTTATGAAGTCAGTTTTTTTAGTAACATCTCATACAACATTCCAGTCATAGCTCTGCAAATCAGCGATGGTGCCTCTGAAACTTCAGGGCTTGGGATCTGTCAGCTACCAGATCTCAATTCCAACAGGCTGGGTTTTCCAATTCTTTAAGACCCCAAAGCAGTAATCCAAATATGTGCCTAGGGATCAAGAACTTGAAATCCTTTGGAGAAAGTCCAACAAAAGAGCTCAAAGCTGCACGTTACAAAACGTTAAGCTGTCCCAATCAGTGATAACTTGTGTCTCAGCTGAACAGAAGCCCCCGCCCAGAAAACCTACCATAAATCTCAAGTCGCACTGAGAGAATAAGACTGTCTCCTACAACAGAATTAAAGGGCGAACAGTGCTGCTTCTTAATGAAAACTCATGCTCATGCCATAAACAAAGCAAGGGCCCCTGCTGCATCAGCAGCTTTGCTCTGCCCGCAGTCCTACCTACGATCCTTAAGAAGCCTTCTGAGTCTAGTATCTACAAGTGTAAAAAGTGTATGGAACACTCATACTGTCTCTCATGCTTCAAGAGTCACTACTGAATGAGTGACAATCTCCTGCTTGAAAACCTAAAACCTGGCAAATTAATTTAAGAAACACAATATCCCTAGAAAAATCCATTTTATTATGTCTGACAATATTTTAAAAAGCTATAATTCTACCTGCGAATCTTCATTTACTTAAAAAAAACAAACAAACTTTGATATTTGGCTGCCCCTGTTCTTAGCTATGGAGCTGGGGATTTTGGATTTTCACTGCAGCATGCAAGACCTTTAGTTGCAGCACATGAGATCTAGTTCCCTGACCACAGATCGAACCCGGACCCCCTGAAACAGGAGCACAGAGTCTTAGCCACTGGACCAACAGGGAAGTCCCTTCATTTACTTCTATAGCCGTGTTTCCTTCCACCTTGTCGATCACAAAATACTTTCCAATTCTGCAATGGATGTTAACCAATAAACATATTTTGCCTCAATGTTATCCTTAATTTTAAGGAATTTAAAATTTGAAGTATAAATAGATGGGGCTGGAGGCAGGGAAGTATACACAAACCCTGAATGAGTAAAAGAAATCCTTTCCTTTAACCAATCAACTTTTAAATATATTGGAAGAAGACAGAAGATAAGGCTCAATCCTTCAAGGGAAGTTTGGTGAATATTACTAAAGACAAAGGTTATACCTTTATAAACTGAAAAACCATCCTGTAAGAAAGCTGGTAAACCGAAATACTCTACATAGGAAAAATCTCCATTAACTAGTCTAAAGTAATGAGAATCCTCAATATCAGTGTTTTATGTTGAGAATTAAGCATTGCACTTAAAACTTGCCTGTAATAAATCTTTGTAAGAAAGAAAAAAGCTTCAGCAGTCATTCTGAAAGACATGAAAGGTCATAAGGCCTCGCATGAAAACCTACCTTGCTGTTTACAAATCCTTACAAGACAGATCTAAATTTATTTTCTGATCCTACTATTTTCTTAACAGCAAATCAACTTTTAGATAAAAATAAATAGGTAAATATAAATGGAAAAAACAGTGTCAAACTTCATTACATGACTTGTTTAGTCTCATTTCAGGCTAAAGAACAGTCTTGCCCCATATTGTATTTTCCTTTCTAAACAAAGGGGGGGGGGAACCCACTATTTCCCCCCAAAATTGGGTGGGGGGAGGTTGTTAAAGGGTCTAGAAGCTGTGCTATCAAATGCCAGGGCCACCAGTCATATGTGGCTATTTAAACTCAAACTAACTAATATTTTAAATAAAAACTTTAATTCTGTTCCTCAGTCAAACCAGGCACCTTTTAGGAGCTCCAAAGCCACATGTGACTAGTAGGTCCTGCACAGATATAGGACATTTTCCATCAGAGCACAAAGTTCTACTAGGCAGTGCTGACCTAGACCAACATTTCTCAAATTTAAAGGTATACAAAATCATCAGGATAGCATGTTATAACACATTATAACACAGATTACTGGGTCCCTAACCCAAGAGTTTATCTCAGGGGTCTGAAAGTGAAAGTGTTAGTCGCTCAGTTGAGTCCGACTCTCTTCGACCCCATGGACTGTAGTCCTCCAGGCTCCTCTGTCCATGGGATGCTCCAGGCAAGAATACTGAAGTGGGATGCCATTTCCTTCTCCAGAGGATCTGCAAAACCCAGGATCAAACCCGGGTCCCCTGTGTTGCAGGCTGATTCTTTACCATCTGAGCCACCAGGGAAGCCCCAAGAATACTGGAGTAGGTAGCCATTTGTTTCCCCGGGGGATTTTTCCAACCCAAGGATCAAACCTGCATTGCAGGGGAGATGCTTTACAGTCTGAGACATCAGGGATGGGGCCAAAACCCTACATTTCTAACAGTGCTCCAGCAGGACGCTGATGTGCCCGTCATCTCAAGTAGTACAGTACTCTATAATAAAGGCTCAGTTTGTGTTTCTTCTTAATTCACCTTTAACCAACACTTTGATAAAACACTAGAAACAGCTAATTACCAGGAAAAAGTATTTTAAACAAGGACTATACCATAAACTTACATTTTCTATTATCAGATTCAACAGACAAATAATTTTTCTTAAAAATATTGTTGCTGTTTAGTCGCTAAGTCGTGTCTGACTCTTACACAACCCTATGGTCTGTAGCCTGCCAGCCTCCTCTGTGCATGGGCTTTCCCAAGCAAGAATATGGAGGGGGTTGCCATTTCCCTCTCTAGTGGATCTCCCCAACCCAGGAATAAAACCCAAGTCTCCTGCATTGCAGGCAGACTCTTTACCACTGAACCACCAGGGAAGCCCAAAAAATGTTATAAAAGCAGTCAATTCCTACAAGTTTTGAACTTACCTCATTGCAGATAGGTAACAAACAGCCCACAGACTTGCAAGGATCCAGACTAAGTTTGAGTAGCCCTGATCTAGAAGAGCTGATTTTACGTTTTTATGATTATCTCTCTGGAGCTGGTCATTAATGATCTCTTTCATATCCTGTACCAATTCTTCAATGTATTTTTACAACTTGAGACAAAAATGTTATTTCCATGAACCAGAAACCACCTTCCACCAGCTCCTAAAAATGGTAATGTACGGGGTTTGCTCAAAGAAACAATCTGATAAGTCTTCATTTATAATGTGATCCAAAACTGCCACATGGTCAACAAAGATGATGGCTTGACTTTTTCATGCTAACCCAAGGTTGAATTTAGACTGCTAACACTGCAAAAGTTGGTCAGCCAAGATATACAATGAACATTACTAAAGTCTCTGCATTAAATTCCATAAAATTTCTTCACTAAATAAAATCGATGATTTGGGACCTTCCTTACCAGACACAGTCCTTCAAAGGACTCCTTAAGAATACTGATGGCTTCTTCAAACCCAAAGTGACCAGCCCAGGTACATTTCTTCACCCCTGTCTCTTAGGAAAGGAACACATCAAACAGAATCCCTGTATGGGACTCAATGCCCCTCACCAACTACCTAAAGCTTAGGTGTTTTCCTCATTCCCTATATCAAACCAGACAGATTTTCCTTCTATTCAACTTCCAGTCCAGCCCAACAAACAGACTCTGGGGAGAAAATCTCCTGGATAACTTCAAGTTTGGCCACTTCCTAGAGACTACTCTGAGAATTTTCTGACTGCTCAATCATTTTGTTTCACCAATCTGTCTGACTATTAGTTAAATAAATTGTAAAATAAGGTTCTGAGAACTTAATACGTGACCCTTTTTCCTATAAAAACATCTGGTCCAACAGAACTTGACGGATATGATGTTCTATATAAAATAAGGTTACATGCTCAACTAGTCGTTATTTTAAGAAAAATTCCACTTAAAATTAACAACATTAACAGAAAAGTTACAAGGTATATCTCATTAAAAAGTCTGGGGAATATAAAAATAAGAGGAGATTCTCTCTAATTGTTTTGCTTATAGCATCAGAAATAAAACTCTTTTCCTCTTAACATATTGAATGAAGCACTAACAGAATGAATAAGAAGTAAAATTCAAAGCAAGAAAATATCAGGAGCTTTTGCTATGGCCACCCCCTCCAGTCCCATCTGCAGAGGCAGATGGCTAAGACCAAGAGGCCCTGGACTCTCAAGACTGTCTTGACACCTGCCACAACCTTCACTCTATTTGGCTGCACAGACAACGGGCAAAGGCACAGAACGGCTTCTCAACTATAAGACAGGGAAGAATTCTGGGGGTAACCCTTGCCTAAAAGCCATCCTAAGATGGCTGATGCAGAAGGGCATCCCCAAGCCCAGGTCAACTGATCCAGACTGAGATTATGCAAAAAAATACCTGAAACTGAGATTATGTAAAAAAATACCCAAAGAAGTCAGCCTGTAGGTAAAAGATTTTGCTCAAACAAAATAACTCCTTTGTAATGACCCAGACCAATGATCCTTAATATTATTTTTGAACCTGGGTGGGAAGAGATGAGGGAGAGGAGAAGGAAAGGGGGAGTCACAGATCTCTTTGAGAATCATAAAAAGCAATGGATTTGCTTCCCATAAAAATGCACACACAAGCGATATTTTACATACTATTTTGGGGAGTTTACAGATGAGCTAAACACTCCCTCGATGTCCATGAATCCAAGGATAGAAAACATCAACCTAAATAGATGGGACCCAAAGGTCAATGTTACAGTAGCTGCTCAGTCGCTCAGTCATATCCAACCCTTGGCACCCCAAAGACTGCAGCCGGCCAGGCTCCTCGGTCCACGGACTCTCCAGGAGAGAATACAGGAGTGGGTTGCCATTTCCTACTCCAGGGGATCTTCCCGACCCAGGGATTGAACCTTGTCTCTTGCATATCCCTCACTGACAGGCAGATTCTTTACCACTGCACCACCTGGGAAGCTAGACCTTCATTTAACCTGAAGCCTGACCTTTCATGGAAAGACAATCTTAGACTTTAAAAATGTAGATATTCCACAAATAAAATGCTTTGGTCACATAGTGTACAAGAAAATTTAAAACATATATTAAAATTTTACCAATACTATATTTGACCCATAAAATTAGATCAACAACAATAAAAAAAAATACCCTAGAAGAATCTTTAATAAAGGAGTAGAAAAACAGAAATCTTCCTTTACTCTTTTACAAAATTCAAACATGCATCTGTCACTTTGAAAATGTCTGGATTCACGTCCTGAAGTTAACTTAAAATTCTACTTCCCAGTTTTCCTGAAATTTTCAAGCACTCTTCAGTATGTTAAGTTCTTCTGAAATTGTCAGTGGATAAAAGCACTATGGAAGTCTATTGAAAAGTCACTATTACAAACTAGAAAAACCAACTAACGCAGGTACCACAAGCAAAACTAAAAGCTGTTCTCCAGACTTTATGCAAATAATTTGGTTCAGAAGTTGGAAAAGGGGTAGATACTTTAAAACAACTCCAGTTTACTACCTTCAGGACTTTTATGGAAATAACAGAATTTCTCACAAGGGTATCAAAGGCCTCCATGAAATGAACCAAAGAGAACATTTTGGCAAGGAAAAATCAGCTGCATTCCCCTTCTGCACTTCACGGTTATTACTGTACTGGGCTAACCCTGAACTCCTAAGTGCCCTAGAAAGACCTCTTTTGCACTGTGGGGGGTGGGGTGGGGGAACAGCCCTCACTGTATTCCAACTTGCCTTTTCAGTGACAAATTCTCGAAATGGAGAAGTGAAAAGGGACGGGTGTGCAAAACTCAAGCAGGGTGTGCTAGTTAATCTAGCAGCACAAAAGCATGACAGCACCTCCAGCTTTTTAAGAAATCTTTTTAGAGAGTACTGGTGGTAAGAAAGGACATGTGTGCTTTGGATGGAGATGATGTGGGTTCCAATTCTGGCTCTAACCTGAACCAGCTTCATGGGCTTGAACAAGTTACTCCATTTCTCTGAGCTGGTCCATGGAGCTCCTGGATTGGCTAAGAAAACAGGGTTTTGTTTTGGTTTTTTTCCCCTCACCTCTTGTAGTCCCAGCACCTGGCTAAGTGCTGGACCCGACCAGGTCTCCATTCATTCAGTGCTAGTTATTTCTGCTTCCCTCACTGGGTGTTGCAGTCTATGGCAAACAAAACTTTTCTCTAGGAAATAAGATCTTTAAGCTCTAGATGTTTTTTAGGTATTTCAGAGTTTTCAGTATAGTAATAATCTGGTATGGGGAAATGCAGGCAGTTGCATGGGATCTGGAGAAGGCAATGGCACCCCACTCCATTGCCTGGAAAATCCCATGGACGGAGAAGCCTGGTGGGCTGCAGTCCATGGGATCACTGAGGGTCAGACACGACTGAGCGACTTCACTTTCACTTTTCACTTTCGTGCATTGGAGAAGGAAATGGCAATCCACTCCAGTGTTCTTGCCTGGAGGATCCCAGGGATGGTGGAGCCTGGTGGGCTGCCGTCTATGGGGTCGTGCAGAGTCGGACACAGCTGAAATGACTTAGCAGCAGCAGCAGGGGATCCACTGTAGCTTTTCACCTAAATTTGACTAAAGCTTCTGTGAGGGCTGAAAGTATAAAGAGAACTAGTATTTATTAAAAATAAAACAATTGTGGGGAGAGGAATAAATTGGGAGTTTGGGATTAACAAATACACGTTACTATATATAAATAAAACAACAAGGACCTACTGTATAGCACATGGAACTATGTTGAATAACTCATAATCACCAATAATAGAAAAGAATCTGGAAAAAGTATATATGTATGTATAACTGAATCTGTAAAAGTATATATACATATAACACTGAGTCACTTTGCTTGTACACTTGAAACTAACACATCACTGTAAATCAACTATACTTCAATTTAAAAAACAAATTTCAAATCTTGCTATACTGGGGAGGATGAGAGAAGAGGGTGAGAACAGTCTTCTCAATTGACTTACATACTGTCATGTCATTGTGTCATAGTACCAACGATATTTATGCAGGTAGAATCATCAAATCCTAAAACCTGTTCAGAAGGGTTCAGAATATGAATCCATGTGTGCCTCCATGTGGTTGTTACAAAGTCTTCCAGTGAATGTTGAAAAACATAAGGCACCTACAGTCGCAAGCCTGTTCCCTCGCGGCTTAACACAGGAAGACGCAACCACAAACTCTGCTTGGGGCAAAGTCAAATATCCAAGAAAACTTGAAAACTCCTTGGCAACTTCTCTGAATCAGAGAGCTCCAAGACCCGGTAGCCCCAGGGCCTGCTGCTCCTGGTAGATTTTCTATAATATAATGGCAAGACAACTTACAAATGAGAGTGGTTTCTAAAGAGATAAGATTCTGCTTCAGATTTTCTTTGGTACTTGTAATAGTTATAAGTAAATTAATAAATACAAAAAAACGAACTGCCAAAGGATCTTCCAGAAATGTAGTAATGTTACCGTTACTTGTGGCCTCTCAATTCACTTTCAACTGGCCATTCAATGTTTCACTTGATTTGTCTGAAAGTAATTACACTGATGAGTTCAGAGAACTTCTGACTATACTAATAATAAATTATAAAAATAATGGGAAAGCCATAGAACATTAAAAAGTTGTGGGAAAGGTGATCCTATTCCAAGACTTTACAGGGTGGTCACAACTAAATATAAAAAGGAAGAAAATAACTGCAGTATGAAAGATGTGACTTGGACTTCCCTAGTGGTCCAGAGGTTGAGAATCTGCCTGTCAGTGCAGCGGACATGAGTTCGATCCCTGGTCTGGGAAGATCCCACGTGCCAAGGGGCCCCCATGCCACAACTGCAGCAGAAGCCACTGCAATAGGAAGCCCACCAAACGCAACTAGAGCAGAGCCCCCACTGGCTGCAACTGGAGAAAGCGCACACACAGCAACAAAGACCCAGTGGGCAGCCAAAGATAAATAAATTAAAATTTAGAAAAAATGTGACTCCAGGCAACTGTGGTAGCACAATGAGACACAACTAATTTCACAACAGATCTAGGTTTACTTTGCCCAAGGCCAGACTATAACCGAGAACAGCATCCTAACCTGGTAAGGGAGATTTCAAAGTTAGCAAAAAAAAAAAAAAAAAAGGGGGGGTGGTTTGTAAGGGTTAGTTTTTTATAGTCTATTAATCAATTAAAAAAAAGCTTAAATAATTCATCATAATTCATCTAGGAATTCTGCCCTCGGACAGAAAGAAGTTCAAAATTAATCATTTCACCACTCCATATTTTCCCAGGCCTTTGGTTACAGTCATGCACGGCTTTTACGAAACCACCTGTTCTGGTTGGCATACATCCTTTCACTTGATGATTCACGCCTAATCATTTTTATCACACATGGATCTCAAACCTTCTCTCTATTCCCAGAGAGCCACAAAGTTTAGAAAAACTATCTCCCTGAGGTTGCCAGCCTGATCTTCCCATTTGGAACACCAGCAAATTCTCCTGTGCTATGCAGCTGATGGGGACAAATCCCCAGTAAGAAAGACAGTTCCTAATCAGTCTCGGGGACACAGCAGTAGTTCCTGTCAGGACTTTTCTAAGGGTCCCAAGCGTATCCCCTCAAAGTACATCTAAATTTGGAGCCTACTGGCATGGTATTCCTATAAACCATTTGAGAAACAAAAATTGAATTTCAGGCAATACTGCAGACACTCTAAAAATTGTAAAAATGTTTAAATGGGTATCTTCTCTGTTCATGGATCTGCCACATCAGAAAGGAGGAGTGTAGAGGGGGTGGAAAATAAGGCGCATACACAGCTCCAAAGATGCCTGGAGATGTTAGGGATTCACTAGAAACCTTGGCCAGACTACTAATGGTCCATAAACCCTCATTTGGAGAATACGGGCCTACAGGTTCAAAATCGAATTACAGTGCCTTATTAGATCACACACTACCGAAACCACAGTCACAGCAGTCATAACTGGAACTAGGAACACTTTCCGTACACAAATATAAGTGTCTGCTTATGCATTTTTAATCGGATCAAATAAAACTGAAGCTGCAAACAAACTCAAATTTCAATTATCTCACTAGTGAGGGGATTTCCTAATAGCGTCTTTTTAAAAATCAAGTAGCTGCCAACCCTCTGCCATCTGACAGGCACGTCCCTGGAAATTTGGGAGCAACAGACTCCGCTACTTCTCAACAGCCAAGGAAAGAAATACCCTGAAAGGGAGAGATTCCTTTTTTTTTTTTTCCTTTACGCTCCAACATGCAATCTAATAATGCACAAAACTTGGCTGCAGGGTTGCTGGACACCTCCAGGGTTCCAATTCTCTGGGCGAGTGCGCGCTAGTGCGTAAGAAGGGGGCGGAGGGGGTGCGCGCTCCGGGGACGCGCCGGGGGCCCCCGCCCCCTCCAGGAGCAGCAGCCTGGCACCAGCCCACCCTCCTCCACCCCTGCAAACAGACGCAGGACGCCAATAGAGCAACTTCTCTGCGGGGGCGGCGGGGGGGTATCGCGGTCACCCCTGCCCCGCCGCAGCACGACCGGGGTCCATCCCGGCTGGGTTCCGGAGAGGCGGGAGGCGGGGGGAATGGGGGAGCCCTTCGCACGCCCCGCCTCCGCCCGCCTGGCCCGCGGCCGGGGGGCTGCCTGGACCCCCGCCCCTCCGCGCGGCCCGCAGCGGCGCACTCCCAAGGACGGCCACCCGGCCGGAGCGCGGCCTGAGCGCGAGCCCGGAGCGGAGCGCAGGCGGAGGCCGGCCCCTAGCCTCAGGCCTCAGGCCGCCGCCTGCCCTCCGCCAGGCCGCCCGCCGCCGGCCCCAGCTCGGACCCCGGCCGGGCCTCGGCGGTGCCGCCGCAGCCCCTCATCCTGGCTTCATTCATAGGGGCACCCCAGCCCGGCCGGCGGGGCGGGACCGGGAGCCCGCGGAAAAGGCCGGCCCGCCGAGGCCGGGGAGGAAAATAAAAAGTTTAAGAGAAGAACTTACCTAAAATGGCTCCTGCAGCAGCCAAAATACAAACAGCTATTATTTGGTGAAGTTTAGCTCAGACACCCTGCAAGGACACCCTAACCCGGCTCGGGCCCGCCTTCCCTGCCATGCCATTGGGCTTCGCCGGCCCAAAATACAGAGTTATTGGTCAGAGCGGCTGCCGCTCAGGCAGAAGCCCATTTCAAGCTTGCTTGCAGGGGCGAGTGATGGGCTCGCTCCATTGTGCTCGTATTTGCATGGATGTGATAGCGGCGCTGATTGGCCGGCGCCGGGGGCCGCCCCGCCCCCTACCTCGCGCCCCCCACCTCGGAGACGCCGCGGCGCGCGGCCCCGCCCCCCGGGACGGAGCGGCGGGGCTACGGGGGCGGGGCGGGGCCGGGGTCCTGCGGGCTGAGAGGGCGGGGCGGGGTCCTGCTCGCCGCAGACGGCAGGCAGGGGGCGGGGACCTGGAGGGCGCTCTGGCGGCTTCCTCCCGCAGGTGGAGGTCTCTTAGGTATTGGGCTGGACAACGGAACACCCGGGGCTGGGATCTCCAGCCCCGGGAGAAGATGTGACTGGGGTCCCGCGCGACAGATAGATTCCTCTGGGGCCGAGGTTCCGTAGGTCAGGAAAAGATGCCGAGGAGCCAGGCGAAGAGTAGCTCTGTCCCCAGCCGCATCCCTGCCAGTCCCCCCCTGGCTCCCTGGCACTCCTGGCACAGGGGCTTCTTCCCAAGGACCACCTCCCTCCCGTCCCCGCCCCGCACACCCCGGGAGGTTTCCGCTTCGGGGGAGTCTTGCAACGCCTTGGATATATACCTCTCTAAAATCAGGGGTCGAACTATGATAGGTTTATGTTCAGCCCTGTCTCCCTCACTATCCTTGTAGCATCCTCAAGGACAGAGCCCAGCATATGGCAGGGATTCAACTATTTGTTTTAATATTCTTCCGTTCATTCGTTAGTAATTTTTGAATGCCCACTAAATGCCAGGCATTGATCTGAGACAGGAGATACAGGAGTTAATAAGACAATGGCCTTGCTCTGGTGGGATGGACATGCTAAGGAGAAGGACAGACAGTAAGTAAACATAAGGGGAGAGGTAAGGATAAGTGCTATGAACAAAATAGATGGAGGCAGAGAGGAATGGGGAGTTGGCCCTGTCAGGCTGATTACGCTGTATGCCATCCTATTACTGCCACCTCCCAGATGCAAGTCACCTCACCACTTTACCTCCTGTTTGCTTCCATCATAGGTGTTTCTTTAGCACCCACAGAAAAAACAAAACAAGGTTGGATTCTGACTGTAGAGGCTTATTTCACCTTATTTGAAGTAGAAATGATCCGAGTCCCAATGATTCCAAGAGCCGTTTGTCTAATACATTCAGGATGAACACAGTTGACTTTGTCAGAGGTAGCTGTAATGATTTAGAAGAGCCTTACTGCACCCCCAGAGAAAGGATATTTTTAGTGTCTTTGAAACTCTAGCATTCCTATGGTTTTCAGTCTGTGGCCCCAACTCTCTTTTTTGTACAAATTTTTCAACTTCTTGGCAGATCAGAAATTTCATCAATTTGAAAATACAGATAGCAGCCCCCGTCCCACCTGTCAACCTCACCTGTGCATATTTCTCTCTTTTAACTCAAGACTGGCCACGATGTATCATGGTCCTTCCCTCCTCCCTTCTCTTTCCTCCTTCCTTAACTATTTATTGAGCACCAGCTATGTTCCAGGTATTGTTCTAGACACAAAAGACAGCATTAAATGAGGCAGATGATATCTGTGTCCTCGAGGAGCTTATTGTCTAACTGAGTACAAGGGAGAGGTTGATGCATGGATTCTGAAGAGCTCCAGTCCTGCCCAGCTGGACAGCGGACTTGCCCCCTGAGCCAGCTGCTGCAGAGGCTGAAGCAGGAACAAGCAGCTGGTAGCCACAGCCTCTCCAGTCTGACTCCAGGATCAAGGGTTTAAAACTGCTCATGGGAGCTGGGTCTGTGAACTTTAACTTCTAGAAAGGGGCTGGGAGCAGAACTGTATTAGAGGCAGAGTTGGTGAGTCCAACATGGGAGTCAAGCAGTCCTTTCACGCACTCAAATCTCTTGCTCACAAAAGATGACGGCATAAATGAGGTGGAGGAGGAATGGGACTCCAGGCAGAGGGAAGAGAGTGTATATGCCTAAGCACAGAAGCACGGACAGTATTGGGAGGTGTGGGAGGAAGAGGGAGGGAGGAGGTAGATGTGTCAGTAATTCCTCTTCTTAAACTCAAGAAAAGTCAGTAGCATATAAGAAATTAAACACACGCAAAGACACGAATGTTATATCACTCAACAAGAAATCAATAGGAGTGCATGATTGATTCACAAATGAATGATACAAGCGAAGGAAAGATCTGGTCAGTGTACTCAGGAGAGGCAGCAGTCCTGACCTCCGAAGAATCTGGTCTGTAGAATTAGCAAGGTGAGTGGAATCAGACCCTTAAAATGCTTCCGCAGTATCCAGAGGTTGGCGAGGAAACCCAGACAGCTAAGTGTCTTCTGGCTGTAGCCATCCATGGGGATGTCTTAGCCTGGGTTTTCCGAATGCAGAGCCTGACTCTGTACGGCAGGAATGAGAGGCAAAAGGAGGAAGGCAGGGAAAAGGGAAGAACCAGTGCCAGGATAATTGTCCATCTCCTTCTCTAAATGCTGCTGATGGCTCCCACTCAAGGGATCGTCCTTTCAGAAGCCACAGAAAATGAGACTCAGTACAGCCTGTGGGAGGTGGAATGGAAGGAAACTTATCTACCAGTTCATCTTGAATAATTTCTTATTCACTCCAGTTGTTCGTGCTTAAGTGCCAAGTGGGGTTCTGGGGTGGCCCCAAAACTTGGTGTCAAGGAGTGTGCAGCAGGGCCACAGGGCAAAGAATTATTGGGGTCCAGTTACGTGGAGTCAGGTGTAGCCCTTGCAGAGCTGGATGCTACAGCAGCTGGCAGGGACAGATGTGGTTGCCACTAAGAGGTCCTGGAGTTCTGATGCTGGGGTGACACCGGTGATGCATGACTTTCTGTACCATAGAGTACATCCTTGTTTACAAAGAAAGCAAGCTTTAGGAGCTCTGAAGGGGAGCCACATAAGGGCTTCCGACAGTTCTGGAACTTTGTGACAGCCGCTCCACGAACATGAGCTGCATCCTGCCTGACAACATTCTCTCTTGTCTTTCCGCCTCCGTTCACTTGTCTGTTTTTAGACTGTGAGCTTCTTTTTAAAAAATTTTGTTTATTTATTTTTGGCTGCTGGGTCTTCATTGCTGTTTGCAGACTGCTCTCTAGTTGCAGCACGAGGGTTTCTCAGTGTGGTGGCTTTGTTGCGGGGCACAGGCTCTAGGTGCAGGAGCATGAGTAGTTGCAGCTTGTAGGCTCAGTAGCTGTGGCCTGTGGGCTTAGTTGCCTGCAGCATGTGAAATCTTCCCAAACCAGGGATTGAACCCAGGTCCCCTGCACTGGCAGGTGGATTCTTAACCACTGGACCATCAGGGAAGTCCTCCTAGATGGTGAGCTTGTCTATTGTTCTTGCTTATATTTTTGTGAAATGGCTGCTTTGCCCAGGCCCGTTTGTTTTCTCCTAGGCTCACAGCAAAACTACATTTCTTAGTAATCAGATAGGTCCTTGTGACCGAGCTCTAATGGAATCAGGACAGAAGCAATAAAAGTATATCTCATTTCTAAACATCCTCTAAAACTTCCTATGTGATCCTCCAAACTCTTCTCCTATCCTCATCTGCTGGCCAGATGCAAAACTATCCAGTGGAGCGGACTTCCCTGCCAGTCCAGGGGCTAAGACTCCAACTCCCAATGCAGGGGGCATGGGTTTGATCCCTGGTCAGGGAACTAGATCCCACATGCCTCAACCAAGAGTTTGCATGCTGCAACTAAGACCCAGGGCACCCAAATAAATTTTTTTTTTCAAGATTGAAGTTTATTTTTGTCTTTCTCATCGGAAATCTAGGAAGCAGCCATTTCAAGAGAAGCCTGGAGCTCTGTGGTATCATCAGCAGTCCAGGATTCAGTATTCTTGCTCTACCATCTTTAGCTTTCATTCCTCAGGTAACTTCATGGTCCATAGCTGCTGGAACACCAGTCCATTTTTTTTTTTTTTTTTGATGGAAAAAGGAAAGACTAATCGGAAGAAATTAAAGCTGAGTCATGGCCTTTAAACAGCCTTCCTGGAAACACTACACATCACTTATGCTTACATCTCATTGGCCAGAACTCAGTCACATGGCCACACCAAGCTGCAGAAGAGGCTGGGAAATATGGTGTTTGTTTTGTTTTTAATTCACTTGGCCGTATGTCAAGTTAAAAATCGAGGTCCTTAAATGTCCATCAACAGACAAATGGATAAAAAAGATATACACTATATATATGGCAATATTACTCAGATGTAAAAAAAAAAAAAGAGCCAAATATTGTCATTTGTAACAACACTGATGGACCTAGAGATTATCATACCAAATGAAGTAAGTATGTCAGTTTGTCAGAGAAAGATAAACATCATATAATATCACATATGTAGAATCTAAAACATATCACAAGAGAACTTATTTACAAAACAGAAATAGACTCACAGACATAGAAAACAAACCAAAGAGAAAAGGGAGAGAGGGAGAGGGATACTTAGCAATATGGAACTAACAGACACACACTGCTATATACAAAGCAGATGAACGATAAGGACCTGCTGTGAAGTACAGGGAATTATATTCAATGTATTGTAACAACCTATAATGGAAAAGCATCTAAAAAGTATATATATATATGACGGAATCACTTTTCTGTACACCTGAAACAAACACAATATTGTAAATCAACTATAATAAAATATTTGAGGTTCTGTTATTAAACAGTTGACTCAATTAGCAGTCTCTGGCACAATGTCCCACAGAAATAATATTCCCAGAATGTAAGTTAGGATAAAGTGACTAAATAAGGAGACCATTTTTAAACATTTTTAACAGATTTATTCAGGATAATTCTCATACCATATAACTCACCTACTGTAGGTGTACAGTTTAATAAGTTTTAGTAAATGTATACAGTTGTGCAACCTTTACCACAATCCAGTTTTAGAACATCTCCATCACCCTCAGGAGTTCCCTTCTTCCTGTTTGCAGTCACTTCCTACTCCCACTCCTGGGCCCAGGCAACCATTGACCTGACTATGTCTCTACGGTTATGCCATTTCTACAATTTCATATTTATGGAAAAGTGCACTATACTGTCATTTGTGTCTGGCTTATTTCCCTTAAAACAGTATCTTTGTGGTTAATCCATGTTGTAGAATATATTGTCAGTTTCTTCCTTTTTATTGCTGCAGAGTCTTCCTTTGTATGGATATGCCATCTTTTTACTTACCCACTCATGAACTAATGGATATATGGATGGTTTCCATTTTGGAGCTGTTATGAATAAAAAGCTGAGCACTGAAGAATTGATGCTTTTGAACTGTGGTGTTGGAGAAGACTCTTGAGAGTCCCTTGGACTGCAAGGAGATCCAACCAGTCCATTCTGAAGGAGATCAGCCCTGGGATTTCTTTGGAAGGAATGATGCTGAAGCTGAAACTCCAGTACTTTGGCCACCTCATGCGAAGAGTTGACTCATTGGAAAAAAAGACTCGGATGCTGGGAGGGATTGGGGGCAGGAGGAGAAGGGGATGACTGAGGGTGAGATGGGTGGATGGCATCATGGACTCAATGGACGTGAGTCTGAGTGAACTCTGAGGGATGGTGATGGACAGGGAGGCCTGGCGTGCTGCGATTCCTGGGGTCGCGAAGAGTCGGACACAACTGAGCGACTGAACTGAACTGATGAATAACACTGCTATGAACATTACCTACAAGTGTTTGTGTGGACATATGTTTTCATTTCATCTTGGGTAGATATCTGAGGAGATCGATGCTTACAACTGAATGTATACATTGAAAGGACATTCACTGACTCTCTGCAACTGACAAGCACTGTAAATAAGTGGTGGGGATACAATGGTGAATAAAATGCAGTGCAGGGACTTCCCTGATGGTCCAGTGTTTCAGAATCGTCCTGCCAGGGACACAGGTTTGATTCCTGATCCGCGAGGATCTCACGTGCCTCAGAGTAACTAAGCCTCTGTACCTCAATGACTGAGTCCATGCTCCAGATCTCACAAGCTGCAGTGGGAGAAACCACTGCAGTGAGAAGCCCGTGCACCCCAATGAAGAGTAGCCCCTGCTCGCTGCAACTAAAGAAAGCCCACACAAAGAAACAGAGACCCAGCACTTCAGCTACTGAGCCCGTGTGTGCCAGGGCTGGTGCTCTGCAATAGGAGAAGCCAAAGAGAAGCCCCTGCACGCCAGTGAAGAGTAGCCCCCTCTTGCCACAGCTAGAGAAAACCCGAGGACCACAACGAACAGCCAGCACAGCCAAACATAAATAATAAAATTAATTTTTTAAAATGCAGCAAAAACTCAGCCTTTGTGGAGTTTGCAGACAGTTGTTAGTCAACTAATTGTGCAAACAAATGTAAAACATAGCAGCAGTCGTGAGTGTCATAAAGGAGGGACACATGGTTCCATGAGAGCCCGTGCTGGAAGGATATGCCTTAACTAAGAAGGTCAGTAAAGCTGCCCATTAGCTGAGATCTTAAGTATACCATCAGGCTTCCCTGGTAGCTTAGCCTGCAGTGCAGGAGACCAAGGTTTGACCCCTGGATCTGGAAGATCCCCTGGAGGAGGGCATGGCAACCCACTCCAGTATTCTTGCCTAGACAATCCCATGGACAGAGGAACCTAGCAGACTAC
Source organism: Madoqua kirkii (assembly GCA_006408675.1). Lineage (NCBI taxonomy): Eukaryota > Metazoa > Chordata > Mammalia > Artiodactyla > Bovidae > Madoqua > Madoqua kirkii. The sequence continues at coordinate 86,613 of SJYC01105171.1, forward strand.
AGTCCATGGGGTCACGAAGAGTCGAACACAACTGAGTGACTAACACAAAGTTTACCAGGATGATCACTTCCAGTGAATGTTGTCCTTCAAAGTAATATCTTATGAGGCCATACACTTATTTCCAATAGTGCTGCCCTTGCAAAAATTCTAAGCCAATGTATAAGCAATGCTGGTCCCAGACCTCTTTGTCCTCTGATGAAGTCCTTGTGTGTTAACCTCTCAGAATGTTTTGTTTTCTGATTAGACCATGACAAATACAACGAAGCACCTAAGAAAATCAACAGCATCTCTTTGGAGTCACTCTCACCAATTGCCAAAAATGGAATTCCCCTGCTAAATCATGGCTCTTATTCCCCAGAGCTGGTGGAGAAGGGTTCATGGCAGTTTGCAAAAATAAACTCACAGATATCATCTATTAAGGGAGGAGAGTGGGCAGCATCAGCTCTGTTCTTCCTTACAGCTCAAAATCATGTGCCTATGATCTGCCACTGAGAAGATACTAGTGACCCATGGTCTGTGGAGGTAATGCCCAAAGAAGAATTAAAAGACTATAAAGCGTCAACAACTAAGCGACTAACCATAAACCACATACACATATAGGAACTTCCCCGGTGGTCCAGTGGCTAAGACTCCGCACTCCCCATGCAGGGGGCCCAGCTTTCATCTGGTTGGAGAACTAGATCCCACGTGCTGCAACTAAGACTCAGTGCAGCCAAGTAAATAAATAAAAGTAATTTTTTTTTTTTAAAGTATAGCCAGTGGCAGTGTCCTAGCCTGGCAAAAGCACTTTCCCCAGGATGAAACTGGATAAGAATAGTTAAGTCCACAGGATTTGGAGACCAAAAGATCTGATTCTAATTCCAGCTCTGCCACTGGTGACCTTAGGAAAGTAACTTAGAGTTTTTTGATTTCGATTATACGGTTGTTGTATAAATAATAGGTTGTATAATTAAACTGGGCTTCCCCAGTGGCTCAGTGGTGAAGAATCCGCCTGCCACAGGATTCCCTGGAGGAGGGCATGGCAACCCACTCCAGTATACTTGCTTGGAAAATCCCATGGAAAGAGGAGCCTAGTGGGTACAGTCCCTGGGGTCAAAAAGAATCCCACACAACTGAAGCGACTGAGCACTCAGGCATGCATGAATTAAATTATTCATACAAACTACTCAGTTCAGTTCAGTTCAGTCACTCAGTCATGTCCGAATCTTTGTGACCCCATGAATCGCAGCACACTAGGCCTCCCTGTCCATCATCAACTCCCAGAGTTCATGTCCATCGAGTCTGTGATGCCATCTAGCCATCTCATCCTCTGTCGTCCCCTTTTCCTCCTGCCTCCAATCCCTCCCAGCATCAGAGTCTTTTCTAATGAGTCAACTCTTCACATGAGGTGGTCAAAGTACTGGAGTTTCAGCTTTAGCATCATTCCTTCCAAAGAACACCCAGGGCTGATCTCCTTTAGAATGGACTGGTTGTATCTCCTTGCAGTCCAAGGGACTCTCAAGAGTCTTCTCCAACACCACAGTTCAAAAGCATCAATTCTTCAGGCCTTAGAAAGCATCACTACAAATAAAGCTAGTGGAGGTGATGGAATTCCAGTTGAGCTATTTCAAATTCTGAAAGATGATGCTGTGAAAGTGCTGTACTCAATATGCCAGCAAATTTGGAAAACTCAGCAGTGGCCACAGGACTGGAAAAGGTCAGTGTTCATTCCAATCCCAAAGACAGGCAATACCAAAGAATGCTCAAACTACCGCACTATTGCACCCATCTCACATGCTAGTAAAATAATGCTCAAAATTCTCCAAGCCAGGCTTCAGCAGTATGTGAACTGTGAACTCCCTGACGTTCAAGCTGGTTTTAGAAAAGGAGAGGAACCAGAGATCAAATTGCCAACATCCACTGGATCATGGAAAAAGCAAGAGAGTTCCAGAAAAACATCTATTTCTGCTTTATTGACTATAAAGGCCAAAGCCTTTAACTGTGTGGATAACAATAAACTGCGGAAGATTCTGAGAGAGATGGGAATACCAGACCACCTGACCTACCTCTTGAGAAACCTATATGCAGGTCAGGAAGCAACAGTTAGAACTGGACATGGAACAACAGACTGGTTCCAAATAGGAAAAGGAGTACGTCAAGGCTATATATTGTCACCCTGCTTATTTAACTTCTATGCAGAGTACATCGTGAGAAATGCTGAGCTGGAAGAAGCACAAGCTGGAATCAAGATTGCCGGGAGAAAATCAATAACCTCAGATATGCAGATGACACCACCCTTATGGCAGAAAGTGAAGAAGAACTAAATAGCCTCTTGATGAAAGTGAAAGAGGAGAGTGAAAAGGTTGGCTTAAAGCTCAACATTCAGAAAATGAAGAACATGGCATCTGGTCCCATCACTTCATGGGAAATATATGGGGAAACAGTGGAAACAGTGTCAGACTTTATTTTCTGGTGCTCCAAAATCACTGCAGATGCTGAGTGCAGCCATGCAATTAAAAGATGCTTACTCCTTGGAAGGAAAGTTATGACCAACCTAGATAGTATATTCAAAAGCAGAGACATTACTTTGCCAACAAAGGTCTGTCTAGTCAAGGCTATGGTTTTTCCTGTGGTCATGTACGGATGTGAGAGTTGGACTGTGAAGAAAGCTGAGCGCCGAAGAATTGATGCTTTTGAACTGTGGTGTTGGAGAAGACTCTTGAGAGTCCCTTGGACTGCAAGGAGATCCAACCAGTTACTACTCAGCACCTGGTAACTGCTCAACTAATTGTTAATTACATTCCTTCCTCTGACCCCCATTTTCCTAAGTTCTGTATAGACCTTCCTCGTTCTGTTGACTTGGTTTTTTGAAACATATCAATTCTATTGATTCCACCCAAGTTAGTCTCTATCCTTCTTGCTTTTGGCCTGAGGGACTCTCTGTCTTTTCGAGTGACTTCTGCTGATATATATCCCTCATGTATTAATCTGGCTGATTTAACTCTTAAAGTGCTGTTGAACTCTTTCAGCCAGGTATGACACTGCTACTATTTTGATTTTTTTTAATCTGAGTTTATACATATAAATGACTGTGCTCACTTTCAGTAACCATGATTTATGGAAAGTCACACCTCAAATGTTCTTGGGCAGGATTTTTGAAAACACTGATCACCCTACCCTGAAATAGTTCCATAAATCCTTCATTCTCGCTCAGCAGTGTACTTTCCTGCAGTGACAGTTAGACCAGTCTAGCCATAAAAACATCCTCAAGCTGAAGCTTTTACCAAGCCTCAAGTTACTTTGGAATCCTTCCCCTTATATACAAAATTCTACCATAAGCATTACTGACTAATTTAGAGAGAGGACTACTTGCAAACTGACAATAAACAAATTGCTGTTTTCGCCCTGGGAATAAAGCACTACAATTTTAAAAAATTAATTAGTTTCCATGTTACATGGTAGACATCCTCCAAGATGTCCTTCAACAATCCCCACATGCAAGGATTCAAGCCCTTGTAGTCACTGCTACTTGGAAGGGCAAAGTAGGAAGAAAGATGGGCTTCCCAGGTGGCGCTAGTAGTAAAGAACTCACTTGCCAATGCAGGAGACATTAAGAGTCAAGGGTTTGATCCTTGGATTGGGAAATCCCCTGGAGAAGGACATGGCAACCCACTCCATTATTCTTGCCTGGAGAATCCCATGGACAGAGGACCCTGGCAGATACAGTCTGCAGGGTTGCAAAGAGTCGAACATGACTGAAGTGACTTGACAAGCACGAAAGAAGGAAGGATTTGCAGTGTGAAGCCTGTTTGCCAACTCCAGACATTGACTTTGACAGTGAACACAATGAGGTAGTCATTTCATCTGTAAAATGGAGATAATGCCCTGTCTAGGCAATCTCTCAAGGTGTCATCAGGGTCAAATGAGATGCAGCATCTAAAAGAGCTTTGGCATAAAACCAAGAATCATTATTGAAGATTCCAGGTGTAGCATTTTCTACACAAAACATCAAGTATAAACCCACTATGTATAATTTGCATGTGTCTTAGCGATGACCAGAGCACATATTTATAAACCAATGTCCTCATGTTGTTGAAATGTCAGTGCCTCCAAAGTCTTTTGAGTTAGGGCCATGGACTCATCCAACTGCTGGGGTGTGACATCTTCCCAGACCAGACTGCCCATTGGTCATAGAGAATTGCCAGGACTGCCTCTCTTCATGCATTTTTGAAATACTCTTGGATAGTAGCACATTTTTCATCAAACTTTTCTTGAACAGTTTTGAAGAAGTGTAAACAATTGTGCTCTAAAGAGCTACCATTGAGTTCCACAAAGAAGTACCTGGTTTTCTGCCTTCTAATTACCCAGCAAGTAAATAACATTTGCACGAGAAGAGCTGGGCTACCAAGACTTGCCCAGATAATTTCATTCCAGTTTAAATATGTACCCATGATGGACTGTTGACCTTAAAACTATACAGGAATCTAGCATTCATTTAGCCATGGTTCTCAGTGTGCCGTCTTGACATGGCCAGTTATGCAGTATATGGCAAGTAATCTGTCACTGCTCATATATAAAGGAGCACAGTCTAAATGATTTACCTTTTAAAAAGCAAATAAATGGGAGCATATATTCCTATAATAATGTCATTCATATTCATTTGTATTCTGATGTGCTGTCCTGAGCAGCAGAGCAGGGGTGGCATTCTAGCTGAGCACTGGGGTACCTTATCTGTGGTTCCACTGAGGTGCAAGACCATTACCAGTTCTGACAACTATAAATCTTGATGGTGTTGGTGAAAGAGTGATGATTTATAGTTATCACCGCTATTAATGCTTTTGCTTCAATAGCATAAGCTTTCTCAACATATTACTAGTATTTATGGGGCAAAAGTCTGGGGGGAAAACAAAACATTAAAGTTAGCCATGACTTTCCTGATGGTGCAGTGGATAAGAATGGCCTGCCAACGCAGGAGACACGGGTTCGATCCCTGGCCCGGGAAGATCCCATCTGCCTTGGAGCAACTAAACCCATGCACCACAACTATTGAACCCATGTTCTAGAGCCCATGAACTGTAACTACTGAGCCCCTGTGCCACAACTACTGAAGTCTGTATGCCCTCAACCCAGCAAGTCACAGCTACTGAGCCTCGCTGCAACTACTAAAGCCCATGTGGTTATAGTCTGTGCTCTGCAACAAGAGAAGACACTTTAATGAGAAGCCCACACGCAGAAACTAGAGAGTAGCCCCAACTCTCTGCAACTAGAGAGACTATGCATACAGCAGTGAAGATCCAGGAGAGCCATAAATTAGTTAAGTAAATTAAATATAAATAAACAAATAGGGCAGTGTGTACATGTCAAAAATTATTTTAAAAATAAATATTAAAGCATAAAGTTAGCCAGATTTATTTAGTTTTTCCTTAAATAATGGCAATTCTTAAAATTTTTAAATGGCCTTTTTTTTCCCCCCAAAACACTGTTATAACCATTACACCATAAATATTTTCCATACTATTTATCTTACTTCCCTAAGGGGGAAAAATCAACCTAGACAGTGAGGAGTATAGGTTTCATCCAAACCTTCTCATCAGGGTCACAGGGAAGTACAGCAGAAAAAACACTGAGACACAGCTTTGAGCCAATACCTTCCTTGCACAAATACTCAGGTTTTGCAAGATCACTTATTTTCTTTACTCTTTCTGGGTGTAACAAGGACAAGGGCAGATCAGAGTCAACACAGGCAGGGCTCTGTAAACGAAGTAAATTCCTGGAAGACCCATTGATGTTGAGCAAATACAAAGGACAGGCAAAACTGAGTCAAGATTAGGAGCCAGGGCTCCAAGTCTTTGGGAGTTAGGATCAGAACAAAATAAGTGGTTGAAAGCAAATGGCAAAGATTCAGGTAAGATGGTCTGTTTTGGTAAGTATGTTCAAATGGTGGTGGTGGTGGTGTGTGTGTGTGTGTGTGTGTGTGTGTGTGTGTGTGTGTGAAAGAGAGAGAGAGACAGAGAGAGAGAGAGAGAGAGAGAGGGGGTGAAAGTCTCTCCAAGCTCAGTCTTGGAAGGTTAGTGTTTAGTTAATTTGAAAAGACAAGGTAGATAGGGGTAGTTCATAAATGATTAGATGGGTGGTTGGATAGTTAAGGTGATGCATGAAAAAATGAAATATCTGTGAAGCACAATAAAGCAGAGCATGATAAAATGAAAAAAATGATGCATGAATGATTGGTGAAGGAATGGATGGTTGAATGGATAAATGGATATAATGAAATTAGGATGGATGACTGATATGACAGGTGAATGGGTGGTGCGCAAGTGAGTGACTTAGTTGGATAAATGGATAAATAAATGTACAATGGATGGATGAATAGATAGATACAGAGGCATGTGGGTGCATAGATATTAGATGATTGAATGAGTAACCAAACTGATGGATTGGTGGATGAACACAAAGATGGGCTAGTGAACAGATGGATAAATGAATGCATAAGTGAATACATTATGTGGGAGGCAAAATGATGGCGCCCAAAGATATTTTAACATTCCTGAAATTTGTGAATATGTTAGATTACATGGCAAAGGGAAATTAAGCTTACTAATCAACTGACCTTGAGATGGAGAGATTATCCTGGATTATCTGGGTGGGCCCAGTGTAACCACAAGTACCCTTAGAGAAAGGCAGAAGAGATAGTTAGAGATTTGAAGATGATAGGCTTCTGGTTTTAAAGTTTAAGGAAGGAGCCCAGGAATGCAGGTGGTCTTTAGGAGATGGAAAAGACAAGGAAACACATTATTTCCCTAGGGCCTCCAGAAGTACTGCTATTTTACCCACATTTTTCTTTGGCTGGACCATGAAACATGTGGGATCTTAGTGCCCTGACCAGGGTGGAACCTGTGCCCACTGCATCGGAAGCACAGTCTTAGCCACTGGACTTCCAGGGAAGTTCCAACCACATTTTCATTTTAACCCCTGAAGACCTATTTTGGACTGCTGAACTCTGAAACTACAAAATAATCAATCTGTGTTGCTATTATTGTTTTAAATATTTATTTATTTGGCTGCACCAGGTCTTAGTTGTGGCACGTGAAATCTTCATTGCGGCACATAAGATTTAGTTCCCTGACCAGGGATCGAACTTAGGGCCCCCTGCATTGGGAGCACTGATTCTTAGCCACTGGACCACCAGGGAAATCCTTCTGTGTTGTTTCAAGTCACTGACTCTGTGGCGGTTTGTCACAGCACCAATAAAAATGGATGAGTATACAGATAGATGGTGGATGGATGGAAGGATGAGTGAATGCATAGTGTTAGGTGCTCATCATGTCTTAATCTTTGCAACTCCATGGACTGTAGCCTGCCAGGCTCCTCTGTCCATGGAATTCTCCAGGCAAGAATATTAGAATGGATAGCCACTCCCTTCTCCAAGGGATCTTTGTAACCCAGGGATCAAACCTGAGTCTCTTGCATTGCAAGCAGATTCTCTGTAGTCTGAGCCATCAGTGAATACATACATGAATAAATGGTTGGTTGGTTTGTTGGAGAAGAGGCTAAAAGGCAACTTGTCTCTGACAACACTTCTGACACCAAGCATGTGGATTTTCCTCTCACATTAAACAGTTCTGACACTAACTGCTTGGATCCCCCAAAGGTTAAAGACTCATCCCCACAAGACTACTCTCCTCACCTTCAATGTTAATCACAAATAGAGGGGAACCAGTTTACTCACACTTTTATCCAAATTTGCTATAAATTATGGTTTCCCAAGACTCTCTCTTCAGGTTTGATAATTGGCTATAACAGATCACAGAACTCAGGGAAATACTTTAGTTCTGTTTACCAGTTTATTATAAGGATATTGTAAAGGATAAAATGAACAACCAAATGAAGAGGTATATAGGGAAGGTTTGGAAGGGTCCTCAGCACAGGATTTTCTGTCCAGGTGAAGTTTTGGGTGTGCCACCTTCCCAGAGCACAGGTACATTCACCAACTTGGAATCTCTCTGAACCCCATACCTCAGGGGTTTTTATGAAAATTTCATCACTGTAGGCATGATTGATTGGGCTTCCCATGTGGCTCAGTGGTAAAGAATCCACCTGCCAATGCAGGAGATGCAAGAGACATGGATTCTATCCTTGATTTGGGAAGATCCCCTGGAGGAGGGCACAGCAACCCACTCCAGTATTCTTGCCTGGACAATCCCATGGACAGAGAAGCCTGGCAGGCTACAGTCCACAGGAATGCAAAGAGTTGGACATGAATTAAGTGACTTAGCACATAGGCACAATTGATCAATCCAATCTCCAGTCCTTCTCTATTCCCCAGAGGATGGAGGGTCGGGCTGAAAGTTCTAAGCTTCTAATCACGGCTTGATCTTCCTGTTAAGAAGCTCCATTCTGAAGCTATTCAGGACTGTCTTATGAGAAAAAAGATTTTTCAATCACCCAGGAAATTCCAAGGGATTTAGGAGCTCTGTGTCAGGAATCAAGGGTAGATATCAAACATATTTATTATGTTACAGAGAGATAAATAAATATAGGCTACATGAATGGATAAACAAATTGATGGACATATGGGAAAATGAATGGAGAATAGATGAGTGGGAAGGTGAACAGATAGTGGATATACAAATGGCAAGATAAAATGTGGGTGGGTGTATAGATACTTGGATAGATGGATGGTTGTCCAGTGAATGGGTAGATGATGCATGGATTGATGATCAGTATGATGGGTGATTAAATGGATATACAAATGGGTAATAAATGAATAGATACTTGGTTGGAGATCTGATTGGATGGGTGAGCACTTGTGTGTGCGATGCATGCATAAATTGAAAGCATCTTATGCTTAAACGCAGAAGCACTATCACTGACATGAAATGTGGACTTTGTGGCCATTAGGGGAGTTTCCAGTTGGAAGAGGAGCAATCTAGATAGCCTGTAAAAAATGTACAAAGTCCTGATCTTGCACTAACCCTCCATTCTTCAGAATGAACCATTTAAAACAAGAGCCTTTTGCACTTGATGGTTTCTCCATTTGGAATGTAATATTCTTAATATTCTTCCTTTGGGGCTTCCGAGGTAGGGCAGTGGTAAAGATCTTGCCTACTGTTGCAGGAGATGTAAGAGACATGGTTTTGAGCCCTGGATGAGGGCATGGCAACCCACTTCAGTATTCCTGCCTGGAGAATCCCCATGGACAGAGGAGCCTGGTGGGCTACGGTCTATAAAGTTATAGAGCTGGACATGACTGAAGTGACTTAGCACAAGCACACACATTCCTCCTTCATGTAATTAACTTCTACTCATTCCCTGCCTCACAGCACAAGCATTGTGCTTGTGGATGCTCGAGGATGACTTCCTGATTATAAGCTCTTATAGTATTGAATATCTTCCTTTGGAGTACTTTAAAAATTTTAATTTTACATTTATTTGTATGATCATGTGATTAGTATCTGTCTCCTCCACTAAACTGCAGTTCCAAAGGGCAAGGATCAAATGGAATTTGGACTTACCATTTTATCTCCATCTCCTAAGTCATGCCTGGCACACAGAAAATGTGGGGCTTTTATTAGTAAGTATCTTTCTGAATGGTCTGAAACCTTCTTGCATCATTCTTACTCATATGACCAGAGAAGATCTTGCTGGTTTGCTGAAGCGTTACTGATAACACGGTGGCAAAGTCTTTTTGGCTATGTTGGGTCTTTGTTGCAATGCACGGGCTTTCTCTGGTTGCGGCATTCGGGGGCTTCTCCAGCTGTGGCCTGGGGGCTTCTCCTAATTGTGGCGCAGTCTCTAGAGCATGCGTGAACTCAGTAGTTGTGGCATGGGCTTAGTTGCCTCGTGGCATGTAGGATTTTATTTCCCTGACCAGGGATGAACTCAAGCCCCCTGCTTTGGAAGGCGGATTCTTAACCACTAGACCATCAGGGAAATCCCACGTCTGGCTTTCCTAATGGAAGATTTTGACAAAGAATGTTCCTCCAGAAGAGAGGAGCCACATTCTGAGTTCAAGACTTCTGTCCTAGAGAGGAATAGGGCCCGTATCTCTGTGCCAGATCCAACACATCTTTGCCTTAGCTCAGGTCCTGCTCACTCAGTTTTCCTGGGAACAGCAAGCTCTCTGACTTACTGAGGCCCTCTAGCCATCTTCCATCTCAACCTCTATCAGCAGCAGTTCCAGCCATCTGCCCCTGCCCTGCTTCAGGCTGGCAGAGGCAGAAGCCACACCTCTTCCAGTGACTAGAAGAACCTCTGTTCGTCCTTACTTCACTTCTAGTTAGTTGCACTTTGATCTTTTCAGGTACCTGCTGGGCTTCAGTTTGAATTTTGTCATCTTTGCTTCCTTTCTGGGTCCAGGGTGCTCAAATCCCCATGCTGCATGAACTGGACAAGTTACTTAACCTTTCTGAGCCTTTTCCTAATCCACAAAACGGATGCCATGACTCTGTGTCCTGCGGTGGTTGTGGAGGTTAAGATGATATGAATGGAGCATCTGGCACAATGACTGGCAACTGTAAGTGATGATCACTTACTAATTTCCCTTCTTGTTCCCCCAGCTTTTTCTCTCTTGTTTCTTCCCACAGCACAATGTGCTCTGCTTTTCTATTTTCCACTTTTCTGTCTACAAAATGTTTTCTAGCCTTCATAAAAATAGCACTACATAAAACAAAACTGCCAAGTATTTTTATATCCTCCAAATAACTCAATTCAATTATAGACTGGTCAATTTTAGTTGTTTGAGCATTACTAAAAACCATCTGAAGCTGGTAAATAAAGGTCTATATTCACATTCAGAAAATAAAGAGCTAAAGCAGTACTTTGGAAACCAGTAAGGGACAGACACTTTCCTTGAGGCCTAAGATCTCATATGGAATCTGTCAGCCTTTTGATGCGTCTCCTGGCTCAGAGGCAATGCACAAGAAACTCTGTGTTTTAAATCTGACACAGCAGCCACAGAGCTAGTGGAAGAATGGAAGTCCACGTTTTCCGGGAAGGATTTGGCAGGGACTTCCCTGGCGGTTCTTCTCTGGTGGCTCAGTGGTAAAAGAGTATGCCTGCCAATGCAGGAGATATAGGAGATGGGGGTTCAATTCCCAGCTGGGGAAGATCCCCTGGAGTAGCAAATGGCAACCCACTCCAGTATTCTTGCCTGGAAAAAATCTACGGACCAAGGAACTTGGCAGGCTACGGTCCCCAGGGTCACAAAGAGCTGGGCACTACTGAGTGCACACTCTCTCCCCTCTTCCTAGTGGTCCAGCGGCTAAGATTCCATATTCCCAGTGCAGAATGGTCTGGGTTTGATCCCTGGTCAGGGAGCTAGATCCTACATGCCACAACTAAAGATCCCGCATGCTGCAACTAAGACCTGGTGCAGCCAAATAAATAAATATTTTTTTAAAGAAGAACAATTTTGCTGATAGTCCCCGTGTGTTACTCCAAGGTGCCTACGTATGTGATTTAGTGCTGGAGACTTGAAAATTCAGAAGGAAATGAGAAATTAGTGGGGAAGGGGTTATCAATTTGTTTTTGGAATATAGTAAAGATTATATTAAATATAGACCATAGATTATAGTAAAGATCCCTTCCCTGATAGTTCAGTTGGTAAAGAATCTGCCTGCAGTGCAGGAGACCCTGGGTCAGGAAGCTATCCTGGAGAAGAGATAGGCTACACTCCCTAGTATTCTTGGGCTTCCCGTGTGGCTCAGCAGGTAAAGAATCTGTCTGCCATGTGGGAGACCTGAGTTCAACCCCTGGGTTGGGAAGATCCACTGGAGAAGGGAAAGGCTACCCACTCCAGTACACTAGCCTGGAGAATTCCATGGACTGTATAGTCCATGAAGTCACAAAGAGTCTGACACAACTGAGCAACTTTCACTTTTCAGTTTCAAGCTAAAGAGAGAATTCAAGACAGGGTCATAATCAACTACAACCAACATAAGCACAGAGGAAAGCAGATGGTCTAGGGTTCAAATCCTGACGGCACCACTTTTTGACTTAGTAAACTTTGGTCCAGTTACTCCATTTCTCTAGGTCCCATTTTCTTCATCTGTAAATTAGAAACTACATGATAGAAATGTTCTGGCTATTAACTAGTCCATTAAATGTGCCAAGAACAGTGCTAGGCAGCTAAAAAGTGCTTAATAAGGGGGTAAGTATGATTATTATTTATTATTAGTTATGGGGTTTCTGGCAGATTTGCCTTCTATGATTAAGAAAGGTACCTATTATTAAGAAAGGTATTTGCATAGCACTGGAAATGTTGGAGATTATCTCCAAGAGAATATGGTAAGACTGACCTTTCTCAAAAAGGTCTGTATGAATTAACTCAAATCGGACTCTGATTCTCAGATGTACAGCTCAAGAACCTGATTTGTCAGTACGGAAAACAGCTTCGCCTCTAGGGCAGACTCACAGTAACCAAACTCCTTAGATCAATGTATAAACCAGATCACAGACATTAATTTTCAACGGGAAAAACAGCTTTTGATGGAACTAGGTCCCGGGCTCACACTTATATGGGAAGCCAAGTCTTCATAAGAAGATTACATCATAAGAAACATTTATAGTCAGAGACTAGGAGAGAGACTAGGAAGAGCTATACAAGTAATCTCAATCCATGCTACCCTAAACCAGCAGTCTCATGTTAAGGAGAGCCTTTCCTCTGCTGTGTATTGCGAAACGTTATCCTCTTGTCAAGCCAAAAAGGTAAACATTCACTGGTGATTGGGACTGCATAAAAAAATTTTAAACTTCTGTACAATGAAAATACCAGAAATGAACTCAAAAGATAAATGATAAATTGGAAAAATATTTGTAACACATATGACTAACACATATGGTTACCTGGGTTGGGAAGAGCCCCTGGGGAAGGGAAGGGGAAGGCTAAAATCTAACTGATATAAAGTGCCTATGAATCAATAAGGGAAAGAGCAACGCTGCACCACTAAAACGGGCAAAAGATACGAATAGGCAGTTCACGGAAAAAGAATACGAATCATTTATAAACTGCAAAGGAAACACACTGTGCTTATGAGTAAATGTTTTGTAATTTTGTCAAGTTGATATTTTATTATTGTTATAACTTGCCTTTTTGTTATTGTTGTTCAGTTACTAAGTTTTGTCCAGCTCTGTGCAACCCCATGAACTGCAGTATGCCAGGCTTTCCTGTCCTTCACTATCTCCTGGAGTTTACTCGAAATCACATCCATTGAGTTGGTGAGCTATCTAAACATCTCATCCTCTGCTGCCCTTTTGTTAATGAAGTACATACGTATACGTAGATGTATATTTGTGTGTCTCTGATATTATATTTATATAAGATTAATAGCCATTAAAACATATTCTTCTACTAATTGCTTCTGTCTTTTGCCTGTTTTTCTGTTGAGGTGTTCTTTCTCTTATTGATTAAAAAAACTCTTTATATATTATATAATATATATATATTATTATATATAATATATATTATATAAACTGGAGGAGAAATGGCAACCCACTCCAGTATTCTTGTCTAGAGAAGCCTGTGGACGGAGGAGCCTGGTCGGCTGCTGTCCATGGGGTCGCATAGAGTTGGACACGACTGAAGTGTCTTAGCATGCATGCATGCATATTATATAAAATATATAATATATATATTCAGGAATTAACTCTTAATACACGTTGAATAAAATCATGAGAAAAAGCAGAAGAGAATCCCCTTTAACCAAACATCCATTCTATGCCAGATTCTTTCATATAAAATTATCTCATTTATCCTCAAAACAATCCTAGGAATCAGGTGCTATAATCTCCATTTCACAGCTGGTGGCTCAGAGAGGCTGGGTGGTGGCTCAAGGACACACAGCTAGCAAAGACTACCTGAATCCTGAACTGAAAGCTGTGCTCTTCCTTCTCAGTCATGCAAGTGCCCTCCTGGGAGGCTCCCAGAACTTCTGACCATCACCTAATCTCTCCCCTGCTACGACACCCAGGGCCCCAGTGCATTCCTGCACCAGCACCAGCCGGGCAGTAGTGGGTAGGCTAACAATCATAGCATCCTTGCTGCAGTGCACTGTGAGTTTGGGTTTGAGGCTGGCATACCTGAGTGCACACTGAGTTGCAATTCCTCCCCCACTGCTTGCCTTGGTTTCCCTTTTGCCTTGAGGCCAGGCCAAGTCAGACTCCTACATTTAAAGGAAAAAAGAAACTCATACTAAAAAGGAGAAAGCTAACATTCATCTTCCCTCCTTAAGAGGAAGAGTTGTAATTTGATCGTGTCAGATGCTAGGGTTGTGGTGTGAAAATCCATATTTACCAGTAGATCTTCTTTTTGTTGTTGTTCAGTCGCTAAGTCATGTCTGGCTCTTTTGTGACCCCATGGACTGTAGCCCACGAGGCTCCTCTGTCCATGGGATCTCCCAGGCAAGAATACTGGAGTGGGTAGCCACTTCCTTCTCTTGGGGATCTTCCCGACCCAGGGATCGAACCTGTGTGTCCTGCATTGGCGGGCAGATCATTACTGCTGGGCCACCTGGGAAGCCCTTATTAGTAGGTAAGACCACCAAAATCATAACCAGGACTACATCCCTTTCTTCTTCCTCCATCCACATCTGCAGCATTTGCTGCTAATTTTCATAGGCACCCAGCGCATCAGCCTCATCTCAGTATTGGCAGGGCCCCAAGCAGGCTTTGCTGTAGCATATCTCTATGCCAGAACCCAGGCTTCACTTTTTCCACCTAGTAATTACTCTTACATCCTTTAATTACCAACTCGCCTGTACTATAAAGGACCCTCAGACCTTCCCTTCCACTATAAGGGACCCCCAAGTCCTCCCAAGAGGAAGGACCTCTAGTCGCTCTTTCTAAAATGGCAGAGTCAGAGCCTCGTCTTCTGTGCGCTATAACCCTGGCGCTACCTCTGCCTTAGCCCTGACCAAGTTTTACTGTGTCTGTGTTCACCACTAAACTGAAACAGGGATTCCCCCCAGGGCATCACTCATCTCTGTACCCTCAGTGCCCAGCACAGAGTGATAAATGGCGGGTGGTTCTTCTGAGGTTTATCCTCCCCACCCAGCCTGTGCCTAGACTCATGGGGCTGTCTTCTGTTTTCAGAGGAGAGGCTTTTTTTTTTTTTTTTTTTGGCCATGCTGCCCAGCATGTGAACTCTTAGCTCCCTGACCAGGGATGAAACCTGGGCCCCCTGTGTTTGAAGCGCAGAGTCTTGAACACTGAACCACCAGGGACGTTCCACTGTTTCTGTACCTGATAATAGATCTCGCTCTGATTTGTTTCTTTAAATAATTTACTTCCTTCTCCAACTTTCAGGACGACTGTTTTCTGTCTCAACCTTGATATACCACTTGTTTGGTATCATCTATCAGCTGGACCCCACCACTAAGTCTGGTGGCTCGTTGGGAGAGTCTTATAGTCTGGGCTCTCCCATGAACCCTGTAGCCCTTTAAATCCTTCCTGAGCTGGCAGAGTTCCCCCAGGCCCTGCTGTGCTCCCTGGGGTTAAATTCAGGACTAGACCCTGACCCTTTTGGCCTTCTCCACAGTCTTATGGGCGTGAGACCAGGCTTCTTTATGATCATAAGACTCAAACTTTGGTTGCAACTTGATCCCCTACCATTCTTCCCCTCTCCTACTCCACTTGAAGCATGTCAGAAGGCAAATCAGCTGAGTCACTCCTGAGCCAGAAATCCTGCAACATCACAAGTGAAATCAACAGAGCAAGAGAAAATTCACTGATTCCACAGAGAGGTTCTTAGAGCAGACAGACAGCCCCACAGCCCCAGGCAGGTCAGGCAAAGGACCATCTAGATTGTAACTGCGTCCTCTCAGCTGTAGCCCCTCTGTGGAAAGAGATGCTCTCGGGACCGAGCCTGCAAACCTGTTTATACTTGAGTCATTTCCGGCACAAGGGAAGGACAGGTGGGGAACTCTGCAATCCCACTCGGCTATCTCCTGGACCCTCATTTTTCCACACCTCTTCAAGACGAGCTGTTGAATCAGAGGATGGGGGTGGTGGTCAGATATACTGAACTCTAAGGGAAGAATCTTTCAGGGTCACTGCAAAGTTGGCCTTTAGCAGTTGGCATCCCCTCTGGATCAGTTCCAAAGGTCACTAAATCATCATTCTTGCCTGAAGGGTTTGTGGTTCAGCAGATGGAGATGTTTGAACACTTCAGACTGAGCTCTTGTGTAGAGAAAGGGAAATACAAGTTGAGACAGAGAAATCCAAACAAAGCCCTTGTGTGGAGTGTGGTTAAAAGGAAAGCATTGGTTAGAGGGTAGCAAGAGCTGACTTTATATTAAAAATTGTATATGGGAAGTTTGGGCTTCCCAGGTAGCTCAGCTGGTAAAGAACCCACCTGCAATGCAGGAGACATCAGTTCAATTCCTGGGTTGGGAAGATCTCCTGGAGAAGGGCATGGCTAACCCCCTCCAGTATTCTTGCCCAGAGAATCCTATGGACAGAGGAGCCTGGTGAGCTACAGTCCATGGGATCTCAAAGAGTAGGACATGACTGAGTGACTAAGGACAGTACAGCACATGAAAAGTTCAGATGGCTGTGGGACAGAGGGAGCAGAAAGACATGATGCTGGAGAGGTAAGGCAGAGGCGAGGACTTCATTTTGAAGACCACATCTCTATGGAAGCACATTCACTCTGTTCAGGAGCACAGGAGGAAGAACAGATCTGGGAATGAAGATGACAGGCTTAGGTTTGTACATGTTGAGTCTGAAATACTGGATTAGAATGAAATCCATTAACTCTGTGTGTTTGACACTTCTTTAGTCTTTATGAGCAAAGTGGCCATAAGCCATAGGACTTGTGCACGGCTCTCTGGATGAATAAGGATCACAGATCCAATCACACTCTCCTTGGGGAAGTTTAGATCTGTGGGATCAACTTAAGTAGTAGCATGGCCGGCAGAAGCCTTGAGGCAGCAACGTCTCCAGGCAGAAGAGGCTGTAGGGTAGACAGAAGGAGCCTGGAGAGAAGCAATGACACAGTGAGAACAAACAGTAGGGGTAAAAGAAATCAATACTCACCAGAGGGAGAAGCCAGGAGATGGAGATGGAGACAGAAAAGCAACGGATCACGAGCAAGATGAAGTAACAAAGGCAGGGAGCAATGGTGCCCATTTATCATGGAACCATGGATGTCTGGAAAGACAACAAACATTTTCTGTTCATCCACAACTACTGGACTCCAGGGAGAAGTCTAGCTCCTCTCTCTCTCCCTGGCTTTGCCTCCAAATAGGAGGCATGCCAATGTGCATGGGCCACAGGCCAGGATACTAAATGGGCCACAGGGCCAAGGGTGGATCTCTCTCCTTTATAATTAGCTCTCTTTTGAAATACTACCTCTGATGTCCGAGGTGGTTGAGAAGATAAAATGGCCTGGATTTGTTTCCATTTAAGATCTGTGTTTCCAACCCATCAGTGAAAGCCTGGGGTGGGTGGGTAATTCAAGACCTGCTGGACAATTATGCTGCTCAGTATATTCATCCATGGGGTTGCCATTTTGTACCACTGGGGTAGGAAGTGGAGATTGGCTCCATGGCGGGGATAAGATAGAAAGGGTATGAAACCATTCAGGGTTTCTGGTTTGCAACAACAGAAACCACATCCAGTTTATGGAAGACATTTTCCCATATGAGGTATAGGGAAGTCATTCTGGTTTATACATGATTTGGCTTGAACTTTACGCTGACTTGAACAGCCTGTCTTTTGGCTTGTCAAATATGCATTGTACATCTGCTTTAACTATTAAAGAAGGCATTTTAAAATAAAAATGGCCATGGTCCAGGCATCCAAAATGGAGCTGGGTGGCCATGGTGGATGTGATCTCAGACACATTTCTGCATCACTGAGAACCTGAGTTTTCTGACCTGAATCAAGCTCAAGGACACCACCAGCCATTCTCAAAACAATGTCTACTAGCAGCCACCAGCTCCAACTTCAGGTCTCAAAGTCTTCCCCTCTCCTAACTGTGTAATCATTTTGGCTCCCAACCAATCCTTGCTTAATAAGCATCCTTACTTCTTGCCAATTCTAATCCTAATTCTTAAAAAAAATTTTTTTATTTGTTTCTGACTCTGCTGGGTCTTCACTGGTATGTGCGAGCTCTCTAGTTGCAGCTGTTGGGGGCTCCTCTTTGTTGTGGTGTGCAGGCTTCTCATTTGGTGGCTTCTCTTGCTGTTGAGCACGGGCTCAGCCGTTGTGGGCGCACCAGCTTAGCTACCCCATGGATCTTCTTGGACCAGGGATCGAACCTGTGTCCCTTGCATTGGTGGGTAGATTCTTAACCACTGGACCATCAGGGAAGTCCCTCCCATCCTAATCCTTGACTGACAATTGTACATGACATTGCAGGGTTTGCCTGTGGCCACTTTCATTGTGGAGTTTGGAGAAATAAAATTGAAACTCTTCTTGAGTCTGAGTCTCCTGGACTCTAATCTCCAGTTTGACTCAACTAAAACTTTTCTATCCCAATTTGTTTATAGATTATTGACAAAAAGGGCTTGAACACTGGCCTCAGAAAAGCAAGCTCGCATCCTACTTCAGAGACAGTTCAGTTAGGTCATTGCTGCCAGAGCTGCTGCCCCCAGTGTGCGAGGCTTCTTACAACGGGTGCTGCTCAGGCGCTCCAAAGGTGAATGTACTCTTCTAAGGTCAGTTAGGTCTCCCTCTAGCTCAGATCAAAGAGATCCTCCACATGGGTCAATCCAGCACAAGAAGACAGAACCTCAGAAAAATGACACAATATTGTACATTTACTCGGCTTTGTTCCCTGGGTGCATATTTCTTTCAAAGACTTGGGGAGAAGGAATGAGCAGAAGTGGTTGGGACAGGATGGGCATCAGGTCTCAAAGAATCCTTCACCTTCTCCAAATTCATCACCAACGTAACTTAACACTGACCAAGAGAACTCTAAGCTGAGGCCTGAGCAGTGAGTAGCTATTAGCAAGGCAAAGAGAAGTAGGGAGATATTTTCCAAGATATGTAAAGGCTTGGTGTGATCTTTTTAAAGATTCTTTTTGATACAGATCATTTAAAAAATCTTTATTGAATTTGTTACAATATTGCCTCTGTTCTATGCTGTGTTTTTTTGGCCAAGATCCTTGATCAGAGATCCAACCTGCACCTCTTGCATTGGAAGGGACCCAGGTCTCTTGCATTGCAGGTGGATTCTTTACCAGCGAGTTACAAGGGAAGCCCAAGAATACTAGAGTGGGTAGCCTATCCCTTCTCCAGAGGCTCTTCCCGACCCAGAAATCAAACCAGGGTTCCTGCATTGCAGGAAGATTCTTTACCAACTGAGCTATCAGGGAAGCCCTGCATTTGGAAGGTGAAATCTTAACCAGTGGACCACCAGCAAGGTCCCTAGGCTTGGTGCATTTAAGTTACTGACTGAAAAGTCATTTTCCACATGACTGGTTTAGATAAGCAAAGGGGATGGGGGATGTAGTGATTCATTTGGAGAGCAGGGCTAGCATTTGTTCCAGCTGGGACACATGAGCCCAGGACTGAGACCCTAAGATGAGTTATAGAAGAAGAGCGTAGTAGAGAATTTGGATTCTATGCTGATGGCAATGGGACACCACTGATATATTTGAAATTGGAGGAGGGGCAGATGTGATGATATTCATGCTTTAGGAATGGCAGCTGACTCCTATAAGGATGTTAGTTCCATAAGGACAAGGACTCTGTTTTGCTTACCACTGGATCACCAAAGGCTTTCCAAGTGGTTCAGTGGTAAAGAATCCACCTGCCAATGCAGGAGACGCAGGAGACATGGGTTTGATCCATGGGTCAGGAAGAGCCCCTGAAGAAGGAAATGG
Source organism: Madoqua kirkii (assembly GCA_006408675.1). Taxonomy (NCBI): domain Eukaryota; kingdom Metazoa; phylum Chordata; class Mammalia; order Artiodactyla; family Bovidae; genus Madoqua; species Madoqua kirkii. The sequence continues at coordinate 106,421 of SJYC01105171.1, forward strand.
CAACCCACTCTAGTATTCTTGCCTGGAAAATCTTAAGAACAGAGGAGTCTGGCGGGCTACAGCCCATGGGGTTGCAAAGAGTCGGACACAACTGAGCGGCTGAGCACGCACACACGTATCAACCACTCCTAACATGCGGTGGTGCTCGATAAACAATTGTGCAACGAATGAATGAATGACTATGGTATGGAAAAGGTAGCCAGATCACCAGTTAAAAGCTGACATGGAGGAGAAATATTAAATAACAGGTATTGTGAACTATAGTCATGGAGAGAAGTAGTCAGATTCAGGCAGTGTTTGGGAGATAGAGTACATTAGATGCTGGTAGCGGTGTAATGATGCTGGTAGGGTAAACAAGTTATCCAGGATGATAGCCTAGTTTTCAGTTAGATACAGGAATTGCAGGGCTACCATTCCCTATGACATGAAAGCCTGGGGTAGAGATGAAGAGCTTCATGAGTTGGCATGTTGTTTTAGGTGTCTGTGGGACTTCTAGGTGGTGACCTCCCTTGGGAAGTTCATTTCGCAGAAGTCCCTGGGAAAGCACACCTACAGTCAGATAGACTACTGGTGAAGATGTAGCAATTCGTTTGGAGAGCAGTGCTAGGGTTTGTTCCCGCTGGGACACATGAGCCCAGGACTGAGACCCTGCGAAGTTCTACATCTCAGACCCCAGCATTGTCTCTGCCCTTGACTCTGCCATTAAACATTTATGCATGCGTAAATAAATATTGACGGCTTACTGTGTGCTTGATCCTGACGTCTTCTCTTCCCTCTCTCATTCCGTGGCTCACCATTCTCTTACAGCTGCAGAGAGGATGGGCAGCTGGCTTTTATTGGGAGACTGAGCCCAAACACTGCAGCACAACTTCCTTCTCAGAGTTATGTAAGCTTGGACAGAACGCTGCAGCCTCCGTGTAATACAACACAGACTGATAAAGCTGAGGGCTCAGATCACATGCTTGTGCTGCTCTTAGAGTTAAAAATTGTTAAACAAAATAAATCGCTGAACCAAATGTTTACTCATACACATTTTAACAACTCCTGATGTAAGAAAAGAGAGCCCTGTTTTGTCACTGGGCTGTGGTCACTCCCATTTCTCTGTCCTCTGATTGAAGCCAGCCCTGCCTTGTAGCTGGCAGCCGGGGAAATCAGCCAGGAGAAGGCAGGAGGGTTGGGGAGGAACTGAGTAATTTGTGTTTCTAAGCTGCCAAATAGGAACTGCCCTGTTCCTTTGGGGTCTGGAGGTGTGAGGATGCAGCACCAGAAACTGCTGTTGGTGGTGGTGGTGGGTTTGCTCCTGTATCCCTTGACCCTACAAGGATGTGAGTCAAAGAGAACAGGAAAGAAAGGAAGGGGTTTGTTAATTACATTGAGCCCGCGATCAAGAGACAGAGCTGCTGCCAGTAGAGAACACTTTTCTACTTTTATTAATGTGATATAATCTGTACTTAAGAAGGAATGAAAATAAGGCATGCATGTTGAACCTTGACAAATACTTATTAAGTGCCATTTAAATGCTAAATTCATTTCATTTGGAAATTAAATCATACTCTCAAAAAAGTCACTGAAATAACGAAGCGTGTGCTGTCCAAGGTCAGCTTGCTCTCAGATCCCATCACTGTCTCCCCCTTGCTTTGCTCTGTCACAGCGGGGCTCACCCTGCAGTTTCCTTTCCCGGGCTACTCTGTCAGCTGGGTGACAGTTGGGAGGCGCTGGCAGAAGACTGGCGAACAGGAGGAAAGGAATACCCAGGGTGTTTCTCCCCCGGCTCTGTTGTGGGAGGCATTCTCAGGAGTGGCTGTCATCTTTGTCCCTCTGTCCTAGGTGTATCAGTGACTCCCTGTCATTGCTAAGCTCTGAGTTGCTTCACCGTCCTCAGGTTAGCTAATCAGTGCCTCCATCACTTACATAACCAAATCTATGCCTTGAATTTCCTCTCCTTTATTTTATAAGATTTTTTAAATTATTTTTGATTTTGCTGGGTCATCGTTGCTATGCTCAGGCTTTCTCATTGCAGCAGCTTCTCTCGTTGCAGAGCACGGGCTCTAGGGCACACAGGTTTCGTAGTAGTGGTACACAGGCTCATTTTGCCTCAAGGCACGCGGGCTGCTGCTGCTGCTGCTGCTGCTGCTAAGTCGCTTTAGTCGTGTCTGAGTCAGTGCAACCCCATAGAGGACAGCCCACCAGCCTCCCAGTCCCTGGGATTCTCCAGGCAAGAACACTGGAGTGGGTTGCCATTTCCTTCTCCAATGCATGAAAGTAAAACGTGAAAGTGAAGTCGCTCAGTCGTGTCCGATTCTTAGTGACTCCATGGACTGCAGCCTACCAGGCTCCTCTGTCCATGGGATTTTCCAGGCATGCGGGACCAGAGACCAAACCTGTATCCCCTGCATTGGCAAGTGGGATTCTTAACTACTGGACCACCAGGGAAGCCCCAAATTCCCTCTCCTTTAAATGCTTAAAGTGCTTCTCTTTTCCTGGTTAAGCCCTGTCTGTTATAGGTAATATCAGTGAAGAGGGATCATAGGTGAAAACTTTGGTTTTTAAACTGAAGACAGTCACTTTCTGAAAGATGGTAACAAAGAATCAGAAGCTGCAGTTTGCCTGGGAATTGTGGGCATACAGCAAGTGATGAGCCTGAACTTTCCTGGCTCTGAAATGAACCCAGATGACAGAGGGTGATGGAGAATAGACCATCCCTGTGAAATCAGGGAAGGCTCTTAGTGGCAAGCAACAGATACAGACTTGGGCTAATTTAGGGATAAAGGAGACATAGTCCCAGACTATAGGAAAAGTCACAGGATTGTAAGGAAAGCTGAATAGTCAACTTTTAGAAAGATCAGGAATAAGGTTAGCTCCAGGATCTAGGGAGCCAGAATTAGCAGTCTCTTGTGGAAAATTCTGAAAGAGACGGGAATACCAGACCACCTGACCTGCCTCTTGAGAAATCTATATGCAGGTCAGGAAGCAATAGTTAGAACTGGACATGGAACAACAGACTGGTTCCAAGTAGGAAAAGGAGTATGTCAAGGCTGTATATTGTCACCCTGCTTATTTAATTTATATGCAGAGTACATCATGAGAAACACTGGGCTGGAAGAAGCACAAGCTGGAATCAAGATTGCTGGGAGAAATATCAATAACCTCAGATATGCAGATGACACTACCCTTATGGCAGCAAGTGAAGAGGAACTGAAAAGCCTCTTGATGAAAGTGAAAGTGGACAGTGAAAAAGTTGGCTTAAAGCTCAACATTCAGAAAATGAAGAACATGGCATCTGGTCCCATCACTTCATGGGAAATATATGGGGAAACAGTGGAAACAGTGTCAGACTTTATTTTTGGGGGGCTCCAAAATCACTGCAGATGGTGACTGCAGCCATGAAATTAAAATATGCTTACTCTTTGGAAGAAAAGTTATGACCAACCTAGATAGCATATTAGAAAGCAGAGACATTACTTTGCCAACAAAGGTCTGTCTAGTCAAGGCTGTGGTTTTTCCTGTGGTCATGTATGGATGTGAGAGTTGGACTGTGAAGAAAGCTGAGTGCTGAGGAATTATGCTTTTGAACTGCGGTATTGGAGAAGGCTCTTGAGAGTCCCTTGGACTGTAAGGAGATCCAACCAGTCCATTCTGAAGGAGATCAGCCCTGGGATTTCTTTGGAAGGAATGATGCTGTAGCTGAAACTCCAGTATTTTGGCCACCTCATGCAAAGAGTTGACTCATTGGAAAAGACTCTGATACTGGGAGGGATTAGGGGCAGGAGGAGAAGGGGACGACAGAGGATGAGATGGCTGGATGGTATCAATGACTCAGTGGACGCAAGTCTGAGTGAACTCTGGGAGTTGATGATGGACAGGGAGGCCTGGTATGCTGCGATTCATGGGGTCACAAAGAGTCAGACACGACTGAGCTACTGAACTGAACTGAACTTAGGAAGTTTGGTTTTAGTAGGTCTACTACATGGAAATGACTTGTGTCCTTGAATCATTCTGTTCCAAGCAGAGACATCACTTTGCTGACAAAAGTCTGTACAGTGAAAGCTATGGTTTTTCCAGTAGTCATGTACAGATAGGCTAGCTGGACCATGAAGAAGACTGAGTGCCAAAGAACTGATGCTTTCAAATTGTGGAGCTGGAGAAGACTCCTGAGTGTCCCTTGGACTTGAAGGAGATCAAACCAGTCAATCCTAAAGGAAATCAACCCTGAATATTAATTGGAAGGACTGATACTAAAACTGAAGCTCCAATACTTTGTCTACCTGATTCAAAGAGCTGACTCATTGGAAAAGACCCTGATACTGGGAAAGACTGAGGGCTGGAAGAGAAGGGAAAAATAGAGGATGAGATGATTGGATGGTATCACTGACTCAGTGAATGAGTTTGAGCAAACTCAGGGACAAGGAAGGATAGGGAAGCCTGGCGTTCTGCAGTCCATGGAGTTGCAAAGAGTCGGACACAACTGATTGACTGAATTGATAGGTATATATGGGCTTCCCTGGTGGCTCAACAACAACATTCTGCTCCAGATTCAAAATCCAAGGAGGAAGGGAAAGGGTCCACTTAGCATCAGGCAAGTGTTTTGATTGGGCTTCCCTAGTGGCTCAGTAGTAAAGAATCTGCCTGCCAATGTACGAGATGCGGGTTTGATCTCTGGGTTGGAAAGATCCCTGGAGAAGGAGCAACCCATTCCACTATTCTTTACTAGAAAATTCCGTGGACAGAGGAGCCTGGCGGGCTACAGTCCATGGGGTCTCAAAGAGTTGGACACAACCGAGTGACTAACAACAGCTTATGATGGTCCAGGGAGAGCAGGACCTCAAGGCCAAGTGCAATGTAGGCAGGGAATTTTCTTTCCCCACCAAAGAGAGCAGGTGAAGGGACTTCCCTGGTGGTCCAGTGGTTAAGACTCCAATCTTCCATTGCAGAGGGAACAGGTTTGACCCATGGTTGGGTAACTAAAATCCTAGATGCCTCACAGTGAGGCTCCCCCTATCCCGCCTCCCCCCAAAAAAGAGATAGAGCGAGTGGAGAGCTGTGTTGTTTGCATCATGGTGTGACAGTAAAAATAAAGAGTAAGACGGGAAGAACGGGCCCCCAAAGTAAACTGGAGTGTTCCCTTCTCCAGTCAAGAAACCACGTGAGGCTGCTAAGTCACTTCACTCACGTCCAACTCTTTGTGACCCTATGGGCTGTAGCCTGCCAAGTCCCTC